>JALPQI010003546.1:0-90367 GCA_025490895.1 Thaumatotibia leucotreta | reverse complement strand
ATGATGTTAAGATTATGTTATGACCCCTCATATTAATAAGGATTAATCTATAACTGTCAAAAGTTCATTCTTTAAAATCGGCAACTATAAACACAAGCAGTTAAGCTAAACACCTAGTAATGTGCAAACTATAATTATTGTACAGTCGACATGAGTTATATTGTAGCGTCCAAAAATCCAAAAATATCTGAACACGCCTTTATTGCTATAGCGATAGAGGCGTGTTCCGATATTTATGAGCACTCCGGACGCTACTATATATCTGATGGCTGTAATTAATCTAATACCTAATTACCTATCTAATAGGTACTATACTAGTTATGGTTCATTACAACATTTACAACTTAACAAGGCATTGTTTGATTTAATTACATTACGTATATAAGGATAACTGTTAGTATTCAGTGTATGCTAAATATATTGTTAATAGCCTCGTTAGCTCCTTGACATTGGTTTACGTAAAATAAATAAATAGGTCTGTCACCTCATATTTTAAAGACAAACGGGTCTTAATCGCGTAAACATACGTTTAATCATATCCTTACGTTTCGGGCATACGTTACACTCGTGGTCGCAGGAAGACAAATAAAGTAAGTAAAATATGAGTGATACTGATAATCCTGAAAGTTTAAATCAATATAGGTCTGTCACCTTTTTTGGTTGTTATTCTGTCACGTCACCCAGTTGTTATTGTTGTATCCGGGCAATTTTTTCCGCAACTCGAGATCAAAAGTGTCTATTTTGTGTGGTCCCAACGCTGACCCAATACTTGTTGGGGACTTCACATACACCCTTGAATTTATTCGCAGGCGTACGCACATTTCCTCACGATGTTTTCCTTCACCGTAGAGCACTTGTGAATAAGGTCCGACCGAGACCCATATTTTAGTCTCGGCCGAGACCGAGACCGAGAATAAATATGACTCTCGGCCGAGACCGAGACTTGGTAGAAAGGATAAAAAACGTATAATAAAAATAAATAATAAATAAAATAAAATAAAAAAAAAAATAAAAATAAAAAGCCTTTATTTTCAGGTACAATGAAGATACATATTTGTTTAATACTATACATTATAATTCTATTATTTCGCATCTCTTGTATTCATTGCCTGCTTGCCCTTCGGCAAAGGCCTCCTCCAACCGTCTCCATTCTCTGCGATCTAGTGCCACTCTGTTCCAGGTGGCTCCTGCTACCTGCGCAATGTCGTCATCCCATCTGAGTAGGGGTCTTCCTTTGGATCGCTTCCCCTCTCTAGGGTACCAATGAGTGACAATTTTGCTCCACTTGTCTTCACCTCGAATTATATGGCCTGACCACTTCCATTTTAATCTTTTAGTCTTTTTTGTGAGATCTTGCACTTTCGTTCTATATCTTATTTGGGTATTACGCCATCTGTCATTCTTACGGATACCTAGCATGCTCCTCTCCATGGCTCGCTGGCAGCATGCTAATTGTGACATGGTGGTTTTTGTGAGAGCCCAGGTTTGGCTGCCATACATTAGTACTGGCAAAACACATGTGTTGAATAATTTGCCTTTTGTATTAGAATGTAGGTTTTTATCCTTGAACACTTCTTTTAGGGACCAGTATCTTTTCCACCCATTTGCAGTTCTTCGCTCCAGTTCTTTCTGTATGACATCTTTAGGGGAAATTATTTGTCCAAGATAAATATATTCATTTACATACTCCACCAATTCTTCTCCCACCTTGATATTGGTCCTGTTGCCATTTGTCATCACCTTTGTTTTTTCTAGATTGATGGTTAATCCTACAACCTTACTGTGGGCCTCTATGTCATTTATCATTTTGTTTATTTCTTCTGCATTTTTCCCAAACAAGACAACGTCATCTGCAAATCTTAGATGTGTAAGATGGTAACCACTAATACTAAGACCATATTGATCCCAGTTTAGGTCTCTAAATACCATTTCTAAGACTGCAGAGAACAGCTTTGGCGATAGAGGGTCCCCTTGTCTGACACCTTTTTCTATATTGAAGGGCTCTCCTTTCCTCTCTAGTTGGATGCAAGATGTGCTATGTTTATATATGTTACTAATTATCCTAATATATTTGCTCTGTATGCCTTGTTTTTTCAGTGCTAGCCATATTTTGTTGTGTATGAGAGAGTCAAAGGCTTTGCTGTAGTCGATAAATGCAATGTAGTATGTTAGGTTATATTCGTTGTATTTCTCTATGATTTGTCTCACAACATGGATATGGTCCAGCACTGAGAAGCCTTTCCTAAAGCCGGCCTGTTCTTTTGGCTGTTCCTCATCCAGTCTTGTTTCTATTCGCTTTAGAATAATTTTCCCGAATATCTTGTAAACATTAGACATCAGGCTTATAGGCCTATAATTCCCAATATCGTGTTTGTCTCCCTTCTTATATATTAGGATTATGTTGGACTGCATCCACTGGTTTGGTATAGCCTCGGTGTCTAATATTTCGTTGAAGAGATCTGTAAGGATAGGCGTTATTGCTTCTTTGGCTTGCTTTAGTACCTCATTACTTATTCCGTCTGGTCCAGGAGCTTTGCCCATGCCTTGCGTTTCTAAGGCCCTTTCAACTTCTTCCTGCAGTATTGTGGGAATGTCAGAGTTCTCGTTAAGTCCTACCTCACTGTGGATTGTTGTGTTCCTGTACAGTTCCTTGTAAAATGATGTAGCGATTTCTATAATATCTTTTCTTCTGTATTGGTGTTGGTTTCTATCCTTTACTTTTACAATCCAATTCTTACTTTGAGATAGCTCCTTGTAGGCTTTCTTGATACCACCTGTCTGTATTATATGGTGCTCAATCGTTTTCATTCTTTTGTGTTTCCGGTCTTTTCTTAAATTTTTGTTAATTTCTTTACTAATTTCTGAAATCTGTTTCCTTCTTCCGATTGTATCTTTGTTGCTTATAAGGGATTTTCTTTGTTCAAGTAGTTCAATTGATTTCCTGACATCCAGCTTAAGTCCTTTTCTTTTTTAGTTACACATTGTTGTGTTGTTTTGTTGATAGTTTCTTCAAATAACTTATATTTTTCCATGATATCAAGGTGTGACGACTTTTCTTTAAAACCTTTGAAGTTATGAGCCATAGTTTCTGACAGTTGTGTGTAGGGTTGGTTGAGAGTTTGGCCTCGATCCTTTCTTGGTCTAGGATTTCTTCCCTTTCCTGATAATTCAGCTCTAACCATCCTATGATCGGTGTTGAAATTGAATTGGTTGATGACACTAACATTTGTAAAATTCTTCGGTCTATTGCTTGTAATGAAGTCAATTTGGTTTTTCGTTTTCCCATCAGGAGAGATCCAGGTCCACATTCTTTTGTTTTGTTTGTTAAACATAGTATTCAGGATTGTCAGGTTATTCTCAAGAGCAAAGTTTACAAGCATTCCTCCATTTCTGGTACGACTCTTGTCACTGTAGGTAAATGGTCCTAAGTTTAATTTTTCTTCTGCCAGTCGATCACCTATTTGACCGTTGAAATCGCCCATTACCACAAGGTTTTTATGAGCATGGGTGAGGGCCTCATTTAGATCATTATAAAATTGGTTCATTTCCTCCTCGTCGGCTTGTTCTGTGGGTGAGTAAATTTGTATTATTGTCCACGGATCCCTGAACCCTGGCAAGTTAAGATTTAGGATTGCTATTCTTTCTGACACTCCAACGAATTTATCTACAAATGGAGTTAGGTAGCTTTTCATGATAAAGCCCACCCCATGTCTGCCAGGGGTCTCACCTATGAAGTAAAACAAATGATCCCTATCATTGATGATTTATTCGCCTACTCTCCTTACCTCGCAGAGGCCTAAGATGTCCCATTTCACCTGTTGCAGTGCATACTTTAATTCTAGGAGGTTTTCTTCGGAGTTCAATGTTCGAGTATTAAGGGTTGATATGTAGATTTTAGTGTTGAGATTGGTATTGGTTGTGTTAGTTGGAGGGTAGTGGTCGCTGTCCCCACGATGACCAGTCGGCTTGGGGAGCTTGTTTTTGCTTCTGTAAAATACTGATGTTGCTTCAGTTTGTTGTATATGTTGTTTTGGTATTGTTTCATCAGATGGAGGGTGGTGGTCTACAGCCCCACGGGGACCAGCCGGATTGGGGCCCAGAGTGTTTGTTTTGTATGTTGTTGTTGTTTGGTTGGAGTTCGACTTCCAGGATTTGGAGTACTGTAGTTGCTATTGTTCGTTTGAAATGTTGGTTAAGGAATTCGATCTTGATCTGTTCATAAAATCAAATGCGTTCGTTTTATTAATTTTTAAGGGTGCTGATAGAGTTGCCTCAGTGTTGCCAGATAGTGGTGATTTTGTTGGGGATATTTTCCTTTTCTCATTCCTTTTTTCTTGAATTGATTTTTCTTTTATAATTAGTTTGTCGTATCTGATTAAAGCAATATTGCCTTTTTTTATTTCCTCTTCTTTTTGAATCTTCAGATCTCTTCTTTTGTCCATTACATCTTTGGGGAAGTCTTCAGTGACATACACTCGGCGTCAAAAAAATCGCACATCTCGGAAATTTTGTTTTGAACGAATATAGCTCATATATTATTTGTTGCACCCTAACAATATTATTATCATTTGAAAGCGCGATTAATGACCTTTAAAATGGAGTATTGTTTGTTATCGTAAAAATAATGATCTCCGGAAAATTTGCGTTTGAAATCAAAAGTTCCGTAGCACGCTTTTAACAGGTCACTAATTGCGGCCCCAAGGATGGGTATAAAAGAGGGGGGTAATGGTCAGTTATGGGTCATTCAGTATCCAGGCGTCACTGAGGACACACCTAAACAGCTACAGCAAGAAAAAACCTTCGGAAAATGGACACCACACCGGAAGAAGCAGCTCAAGTGATTGCACTTCTCCAATCTGGACTACGACAGGCAGAAGTTGCTCGGCATCTGAACATCAGTCGTTTTCGAGTGCGACGAGTGTTACAGCGTTTCGAGGAGACTGGCGGCTACATCAGGAGGCGTGGTTCCGGGAGACGACGCTGTACTTCCCGTCAAGACGACCGGTACATCGTGACGACCTCTTTGAGAAATCGTTTTTCCAACGCTGTTGAGCTCCAGCAACAGCTTCGAGCAGCTCGCAGAACGTCGGTGAGCGTCTCGACGATTAGAAGACGACTACGAGAGAGGAATTTGATGCCCCACCGAGCCGCTACGGGCCCCCAACTGACTGCACAGCACCGGACTGCCAGAAGAGGATTTCGCGCTTCACACGAGAATTGGACGTTCGCTCCAATGGAGCAAGGTCCTCTTTTCTGACGAGACGAGGGTGTGCCTTTACACCAACGATAGGCGCAGGAGGGCATACAGAAGTCCTGGGGAGCGGTACACAGAAGCCTGCACCGTAGAACCCGTCGGTTACGGAGGTGGATCCTGCATGTTCTGGGGCGGCATTTCTGTCGACGGGAAGACCGAACTTGTCTGCGTTTCCCGGACTGGTGCTCAGGGATTCCTGAATGCTCAGCGTTACGTAGCGGAGATCCTGGATCAACATGTGGTCCCTTATGCTGATGTTGTTGGACGTGGCTTCCAGTTCATGCACGACAACGCCCGCAGCCATACAGCGCAAATTGTCAAGGACTACCTGCATGCTGCTGGTATCACCGTTATGGAGTGGCCAGCAAGGAGTCCTGACTTGAATCCCATCGAACACCTTTGGGATCAGCTGAAAAGGCGGGGTACGGTCGCGTGATCCTGCTCCTGTCACTCTCGATGAGCTTCATGATGCCGTCATCGAGGAGTGGAACAACATCCCTCAAGAGAGCATCGTCACACTCATCAGGTCCATGAGTGACCGCTTGACAGATCTTCGGAGGGCCAGAGGAGGCAACACTAGGTTTTAAGTTTAGTTTTAAGCTTTATTTTTTGTTATTGTTATGCTTTAAAATTTTGTAATTTTTGTGTAAATAAACGATTTTCCTTTTTCCTGGCAAATTTTCTTTTTTTTCGTACTGAAGTTGATCGTAAATTTTAATTTTCTGATGGAGGGTTTTATTACCTTTAAAATGAGACCCCACAGTCATACCTTGTCATACACAATATAGGGTTTATGATCCCTCGAAAGGAGAATTTAAAAAGGTGCGATTTTTTTGACGCCGAGTGTAGATATTTTCAGGAAGCCTTTTGCAGTTTTTTAAAATTAGCATTCTCCTCCAAGCTAGGGTTAACTTCACTAATATTGGCCTCTTCTTTTTGTCATCCTTTCTACCCAGTCTCCGGACATCACTTATTTCCCATTTATCAAAGCTTTCGGATTCCCCGTCCTTCACTACGGTATTTAGGGTTTTTAGAACCACTTCTAAAAGTTCAGTGTCATTCTGCTCAGATTCCAGTATTCCGTGTAGAATTAAATTATTTTTCCGTACTTCCCTCTCTAGGTTATGGACTTTTTTCTGGAGTCCGTTAATTTCTTCTTTTAGTTTTGAGTTGTCTTCGACCAACGGCTTTAACTTTTCATCCATTGTAGACGATACGCTTGCTTTAAAATTGTCTGTAAGAGCATTTGTATGTTTCTCGAAGTCTAATTTGAGCTCTTTCATATTTTTTTCCATTCTGTTAAGGAACGTTTCAAGTGCCTTTTCAGTTGACATTTTATTTTAATTTTCTACTAATTTGGTAGAAAACTTTCCACTATGGTATCACTAGGTCGAGACTGGTATCCCTATTTTAGGGTAATTCGGTTTATTGTTCTGGTAACACCGTGCGAGCTGTCAGTGTCAGTATGGTGTCAGTGTCAGTTGTCACTAAGTGACTAAGCGGATGTTCTGTGTATACTTATTGTTATGTATATGACTCGCGACACACTTTTCACTGTTTTTCCTTCGAAATAACACTAATTTTGCACGGATTTATAGTTAACCACAGTCTAGGGGTGTTGTTTTCCTTTAATATCACGTTTTTAAAGTTCCAAAGCTGTTTTAACACTGGATTATGAATAAAATCACTCGACGACACAAAAAGCGGTTAGTACTTGACAGTTGCGAAACCGGAAGTCTCAAAATCCAGGATCCAAAAAACGTATAAATTACGTTAAAAAATCCCTAGCAAATACCTATAGTAAGTCCCAACGTCAAACTAAATCAGCAATATTTTTTGGATATTTTATTTTTTTAACTTTTTTTTTATGTAGGTACCCGGTAACCGGTATTTGAATTTTCGGTATTTTTATCGATAGTATGACAGGGGTCGTTTACTTTAAATTATTCCTTCCGTTCATTTTAAAGTGAAATTGAAGTCAGCTCATGTCAATATGACTAGAGGTGTGCGCCGGCACAGAAATCACCGGCGGCGGCGCGCCGCAAAATTTTGCCGGCGTGGCGGCGCCACGCCGGCGTCAAGGTCAAATTATTACCCTGTACGTTCATACACATAAGGGTGAGAAGGTATTAAAAACCTAGATATTGTTTAGGACAAGTTTATTATTAAAAAAATAAACGCGAAACAAAGTTATAGATTGCATTTTATGCGGCATGTACGAAAATTATTTTATTAACTCGCACAGCGGCACTCGCACGCTAAAAACGCGGTAGTAGGCCTGGGTCGAGTCGTCTACAGATTCCCAATACTACAGATAAGAGATAATACTTCAGATATTGTCAATAGTATGCATTCCTGATTGTACATATTCCCAATAATACGAATTTTAAATGCTGTAAATACCCAACACTACAGATTCCCAATACTATAGGTTTCCAATACTACGAATTCCCAATAGGTACTGCAGATTTCAAATACTACAGATACCCAGCTTTACAACCTCTTTATAGTACCATCATCGCCCACACTGCTAGTCATACATCGGTGTATAAACACACGATAATTTTTTTTTTATATAAAATCTATTTTTGTATATTTTGCTTTGTTTGACGTTATTATTACAAGCCTACAAAAACTGCAAGCCAAATTTTAAATGCGTGTAATATACTCTTAAATAAATATTTCGTATTCTGTCCAAAAAGAGGAAACATACCAACATGAGAAATACCTTTCTTAAAATGCTTATGAAAAAAAAATTGTTACAAATTGGTCTAGGAAGGAAACAGGGATCACAAAACCATGTTTTCGCCAATTTTACGTAGGTATTATGAGGCGACGCTGCAGTTGTCTATTTCTAAGCCGTGCAAAGCGACAGCAAATTTTGTCAAATGCCAATTTTTTAAAAAGCTTTCACCGTTCTTCTAAAAATATCTTATTCAAGAAGCACAAAAATCATCAACTGCAAACACTGAAATTAATAGAATCAGTTAATAGACAGTCATTAAACCTCCTATGGTGGCCTAACGTAAATAATGAAAAAACATCCATCATCATCATCAGCCTATCGCAGTCCACTTCTGGACATAGGCCTCTCCAATTTCACGCCACCGTTTTCGATCTTTGGCTGCTCGCACCCAGCTCCTGCCAGCCATCCTGCGCAAATCGTCGCTGCACCTTGCCTGAGGGCATCCTACACTACGCTTTCCGAGACGCGATCAGCACTCAAGAACTCGTTTAGCCAGTCGGTTCTACGGATAATATGGCCAGCCCACTGCCACTTCAGCTTGCTAACACGGTGGGCTAAGTCGATCACTTGGGTTCTCTGCCGGATAACCTCATTTCTGATTCGATCCCGCAAAGAGACGCCGAGCATTGCCCTTTCCATAGCTCGTTGAGCGACCTTGAACTTGTGGACCAGCCGTACCGTCAGTGTCCACGTTTCGGCTCCGTACGTCATGACGGGTAGGAAGCACTGATTGAAGACTTTTGTCTTCAGACACTGTGGGATCGACATAGATATATGAAAGAGAGAGATTTGTAACGAAGCGAAATTGTAATGAGTCTCGGTGTCTCCGAGGTCGGGCCTTTGCCACGCTGTGATTGGCTAAAGCGCTACCATATGATGCGGCACTAGAGAGGAGGCTACGTCGATAAATTATTATCCATAGATATTTGATAAGGCCGGAATATTAAGAAAAACATTAAAATCGATCTATCATTTAATAAGAAATAAATACAGATTAAAATATCGCATTGGACGATGTATCTAATCTTTATAAAAATTATGTTATCCGTCGCGCCCTTGTTATCGCGAAAATACCGGCCGTCCTAGAGCCCAACAGTCTGGCCAGGGACGACGGCAAGAGGCCTGACGGAATGACGCTGGTGCCCTGGAGCATGGGCCGGCCGCTAGTTTGGGACGCCACCTGCGTTGACACTCTGGCGCCGTCCCATGTTTCGGCCACCGGCGTTGCTGCTGGCGCCGCGGCATCATTAGCCGAAAGTCTCAAGCGCCGCAAATATGCTGCTTTAGGAACCAGCTACATATTTGCGGCGTTTGGTGGGGAGACCTTGGGGCCATGGGGGCCAAGTGCACATGGACTTTTTAAAGATCTAGCGGCTCGCCTAAGAGAGACCTCAGGCGACCAGAGGGCTAGCCAGTACCTTGCACAGCGTTTAAGTATAGCTATACAACGGGGGAATGCGGCCAGCCTTCTGGGTACCTTGCCCACTGACGGCGATTTAGGCCATTTTTTTTATTTATAGGTAGTTAAGTTAAGTCCTTATATTGTTTGTTTTCATTTTATGTCGTTTAATAATAAATTAGAAAACTTTTTTATTACTTTCGTGTCGGATCTGGTTTGTAAATAATAAACTACAGAATGTCAATTATAAACATATATTTGAATATGAACAAAGCAATTTATTAACGACATTATCTTAATTGTGGCTGGGAATTACATGAATAAATAATTATTTAGACGGTTGTACCCTTAATAAATATAATGTTATCAGCCGTTTCCGCGATGGTCACATATTTAAAAAAACAATTTCAACATTTGACAACGGTTATTGTAAAAGGCTCAAAATAATATAATACGCGATATAATCTACATATATATTGTTTTACCTTTATGAAGATAAGGTATTGATACAAAGGTCAAAATATGAAAGAAAAATTTAATATAATCAAATACATCAACAATTTATCGACCTTATTTGTCATCAGCACGGTCAGTCGTACCTCTAGTTCGCGGCCTGCTCGCAGCGGCCGTACCAAGAAATGACAGGACGGTTGTGAATATCGCTAGCAATTGGATACATTGCACGGTCACTTACCAAATTGCAACTTGCTTGCTATTCTAAGCCGTCAATGTAAAAGGCACATACAATTTGTCACTGAATAGTTCAACCAATTGGTACGCCCAAGTAAAATCATTATGACATTTATGTCAGCGGTTTGTTGTTATATATTATTTGTAAAAATATATGGTTTTGTCAACTAATAACTAAAAAAATCAATACTTTCATGTGGTACGTGACTCAATAGTCCTTGAAATGTTTATTTACACTCCTATTTTTACAAGAAATAACGGCACAATTCGGCATTTTGCGGATATGTCCGAGCTCATCCTGCAGTCGCGGGTAAGTTGCGACTGGCTCATAGGGCGCGCATCTGTCACACTATAAAGGCCTATCGGCCATAACGCTGCGACATGTTCCATGCCACCGTTAGCTATCTATACTGATCTGTGGGGATCGACGATGTGAGGAATATAATATAATGAAAAAACACACAGCTAGTAATACCTAGGATTATAAGCCTAAAAGCGGTTCAACAAGACCTACGTTACGACTTACAAGCAAGCGAGTTGAAAAAAGCATTACAGTTAGGATCGAATCAGTAGACGTGAAATCTAGAGAATTTGGAATCTGTTAACATAGGAATCAATCGATAATATTGAAAATCTGTAGACATGGGAAACCGTAATGTTGGAATATTAAAGTATTGGGATTCTGTAGGTTTGTAAATCTGTAGTATTGGGAATGAGTAAACTTGGAATTCTGTAAAAGAAATCTGTAAAATTGGAAAGAATTCTGCCCAAGTAGTGTATTTGTTTCGTAGGTGCGTATCAATATCTGAAAATCTGCAATCCATAAATGCTGCGCATACAATCTTTTCGGTCAGAGGGAACCGCTTGTCGATATTCGCAAGCATATTGTTGTTTAATGTCAATATGATCAGCGTAGCGCGTAATTAAAATAATTTTATTCCGTAAATTTTTTGTCGCGGCGTGAATTTTGAAAACCTCGGCGGCGGCGGCGGCGTGGGTCCCGCGGCGCGGCGCCGCCGCGCCGGCGTGGCGCACACCTCTAAATATGACACCAATAAAATCGCAGTAAGTTCGCGAGATGGCGTTAAACTCGCCAATTACAGCTCATTACGAATCTCGGCCACGGCCATTTTTGGCCGAGAGCTGAGAGGGATATCTCGCCATTTACGCCTCGATTTTTGGCCGAGAATGCCGAGACCGAGACCGAGATCTCGGTCGGACCTTACTTGTGAATACGTCACCCAGTGGCCAACAGTTGCATAGTTTGCTAGTGACTAGCAATGCATATTTAATACCAGTTTTTATAAAAGACCGCATGATGTTAAAATGTAAAAGGTACTTAAAGGAATGTAAACAATTATAAAGATAACTCGTCGATTTAAATAAGGAAGTAACCTGTTTCACTAAATACTTTAATTAACTGCCATTTTGTTTAGAAAAAGGCAGCATGTGTAATTACACCTTACTTAACACTTTACAGGTATAAGTTGGCCTTTGTACCTGTTCAAATTATTGTGTATTTTTTACCTGTTTTTTTGTAATACATTAAAGAATTTACATACATACATACAATTCCAATAGGCGAAGTGTTGACAGACACCCCATAGAAATATTGAATTCGTCGCTGACAAGCTTTTCCAATTGACAAGTCTAGTCCAGTGCTACATAAAATAAATAAGCACTAGAGCCTTTCGCAAAAATCAAAGCATGTTTGTGGCTACATAAAGTTCATTTAAAAACCGCTAAACCTAACCGTATTGTTGCAGAGTTCCTGAATAAAACTACAGTGTACAATAAAGAACACCTACAAGCAGCCATGAAGAGGCCTCCAGGGGTGCCTCTCATCACGGTCTCCAACCACCACTCCTGCTTCGACGACCCTGGCCTCTGGGGTGAGTACCTATGGAAAATCCTATGAGTAGACTCCGGATTGTTGTCGCGGTGACGTCATAATAGGGTGATTTGGGGAGTGGGGAGTGAATGGAATGGTAGAACAAAATGATATAGAGGAAAGGGAAAAAAAATAAGAGCGGATTTATGGCCAAATTTTAAGTTAAAAATGTCCTATGTAGTTTGCTGGGTTCTTATGGTTTTGTAGCAGTCACTTACGAGTGTAAACTTAGCTTTTAAACTTAGACAAAAAGTTTGTGCAGCAGTCAGAACTCTAACTGGACACTGCAAGCTTAACAAACATATGTTTCTAATGGGTAAGAAACAAGAACCGACATGCAGGTTCTGCCAGGAATCAGAGGAAACTGCTATGCACATCCTCTGCTCCTGCGGACCACTAATGTACAAAAGAAGTATTCACCTAGGTAGGCAGGTAATTCAACCTCACGAGGTACAGAATATTACAGCCCAAAGAATCTGGAACTTCCTAGAGTCAACGGGTATTAGTAATGATAATGAACTATAAAACAGGGCTGCCACAATAGATCGCAACCGGTCGATGCGGCAAATTTTTTAGCCCTTATCTACAATAATAATAACTTAGCTTTATGGTATGTGCTAAAGCGTGTATTTTGCTATTGGCTCCTAAAATAAACTGGCTTTGAAAGTTATTTACCTACTTATAGCGAATATTGAATGTTGCGTCATAATATGTAGGAATATATGCATAATATTAGTTGAAACTCGGTCAAATGATAATGACTGCAGTTTTAGAAACTCGATGCCGTTGCAATTGCAACATGTGACCGGAAATGTTCAACTCGAAGAAAGGACAACATTTTTATTGAAACGTTGTTGTTACAACGATGTACAATTGTACATACATATCTTGACTTTTCTGGGTTCACCCCATTACTGCCGATTAACTTTTTCTTGTCCCACGTAGACACAATTTCATTATCTTGGATCACTCTTAACCCTTAAATTGCCAAATTTAAAAAATCGTGCGTTCTAGCCTCCTCGCCATTGTGTAGAGCAGAAAATTCTGTCTTAAAAAAATACAAAAAGTGGGTCTAAGACTATGGACATGCATTGCCAAATTAAGGGTTAAAACCACTCTTTAATAACATTTACATCATCAGCCTATCTCAGTCTGCTGCTGAACGTAGGCTTCTCTTATTAATTATGCGTAACATAGAAGCATTAGGAGGTACATAAATGCCCATTATCACCACGCTGGGCAAGCGGATTGGCGATCGCAGTAGTGTGTGTATATTGATGACGTTACTGCCCATAATCAATCTTCTATTAAAGAAAACTCAGTGACACTTCAATCCCTTAGTCGACTCTTACGACTCTCGTGGGAAGAGTTGTGGTGCTGACAAGTATAACATTAATGCTTACAAAATTTGCATGTATATGCAATAGATACAGTGCCGTGTGGTGACGGCAGTAAGAATTCACTTGTGACCACCCCAACTCCTCCTGCGGGTGTCGTAAGAGTCGACTAAGGGATTGAAGTGTCACTGACCATTCTACAAGATTGATGATGGGCAGCAGCGACATCGTAGTGGACACATTACTGCGATCGTCAATCCGCTTGCCCAGCGTGGCGATTATGGGCATTTACCTCCAAATGCGTCTATAACTCTATATGCATAGTTAATAGGAGAGGCCTACGTCCAGCAGTAGACTAACATAGGCTGATGATGATGATGAATAGGTATAGGTCCTTTCCATGATGGATCACCCATTTATTATCTCGGTAAAACGTATCAACTCATTTCATTTTTAAAAGTTTGTTATTTTTATCCCCTGGGTGGTATTATGGGTATTACCTATATGAAATAATTAATCTAAGTATTATATTGTCTGCTACTTACTTACGAGTACTACTATAAAAATTGTCTCCTACATTTTCCTAATCAAAAGACGATAATAGGTATATAGGTTGCGGATTAACACTATAAAAATTTAATATCAAAGTATCTGTGTGTAAGGTACCTACCCCACAGACATGCTTTGATTTTGCATTAGACTCTACACTTTTTGCGTTACACTACACCTCTTATCTACAGCTACTTAAAGCATGTGAGTTATAAATGGCTATTTAAAAGTTAACTGCAGCGTTCAAAAGTATCGTTCAGTTTATCGTATCGATAACAGACCCATCATGCGTTTGCGCATTATGTCACGATCGTATGATCTGTCATTAAAATCGGATGTTGTACCCGTGACCGCTGCCGCCAGTGACTTCGATAACGGGACTTTAGACTCATTTTGACAAAAATGTAGTCGCCATCAGATATATCGATACGTCCGGAGCACTCAAAAATATCTAAACACGCCTCTATCGTTATGGCCAGGGCCGGATTTAGAGGTTGAGAGGCTACGGGGCAACAAAGGAGTGGAGGCCCCCTGGTCCCCAATTATTTTCCAAATAAAGTAGACAATTTTTTTCTGTCAAGTTTTTCAATAAATATTTTTTTGTGGAAACAAGTATAGATATTTTATTATTTTACAAACATATAAATATAATCGGAAACGAGAATTATCTGAAATTAATTTTTACCGTTAACGAACGGAATCTTTCGAGCATTTTTCGCCGAAAAATCGTTGATGATTTCGCTGAAATCTAGTTTTCGGAGTAGATCACTTTCAATACTCAAACAAAAAAATTACTAGTGTTCTTACTAGTTGGAATTAGATTTTTTTTTTTTCGGAATCTATATTGTGGGGGCCCTCTTTTGTGGAGGCCCCGGGGCTGTAGCCCCGGTTGCCCCCCCTAAATCCGGCCCTGTATGCCAATAAAAGCGTGTTCAGATATTTTTGAACGCTCCAGACGCTACGATATATCTGATGGCGATTGTAACAAGAAATTGGGTCACGTTCACGTTTCAGCTACTGATAATGTTTTTATAATTACGGCTTGCCTATCGCAAACTTTGAACTGTGTGGGAATCTCTTTAGAGGTTATGTATACATATTTATTATCTATAATGTATTAATAGATTACAAATTGCAACACTGCAGGCTTAGCACATGATGGGTGCGACAGTATGTCATCGCGAGATAGATCTCCCGTCCTTCACTAGCTATATTAACAAAAGAGGGACGGATAGACTATCTCGCGGCGAGATACTGTCGCGCCAATCATGTGCTTAGCATACTTATGTATAGTCGCCACCAGAACATGAACAGGCCTAAAAATTAAACAGTTTATTTTCGAGGACCGTTCTGCCTTGTGGTGACGGCAGTATAAGAATACATTTGTCACCACCCCAACTCCTCCTGCGGGTGTCGTAAGAGTCGACTAAGGGTCTCACCAAACCAATCGACGCGGAGTCGGCTTTCGCCGAGTGTTTTACACCACACTATTCGCATTTAGCCGATCGACCGTCTCCGCGGCTGAACACCTGCGTTAAGCAGTCTCAACCTCCTTACGGCCGCCGAAACGCTCGATCGGCTGCGATTTGCTACCGCAACATTTGTAAAGCGGCGGTCGGCTCCGCCGTGCTCCGTCCTGCCGTCGAGACGTCAGACAGCACGCGTACAGCCGCTGAGTCCGACGAACAGATAGATAGGACAGCGGGTGATCGGCAATCGTAAATCTCATTTTTGGAGACTAGTTGTTAGTAGCTAGTTTGAAATTGAACAGACGTGTATGATTACGACAGTATTACTTCGTGTTGTCAGATCTATTGCAGATTTTAATGTGGGTAATAATTCAAATGAATAAATACAAACGCATCAGTAGCTACTTCGGCCGTCATCGGCTCTTTTCGGCCGTCGAAGACGCTGAACGGCTTCCGCCAGCTCTGACCGGTCCTTATCGTAGGTACTCGGCCGTGATCGGAGCCGTTCAACTCTTTCCGGCACCGTACGGCGGTATTAGGAGATTTAGGAATGCGAACGTGTGCGTTAGGCTGCAAACGGGGTCGTACGAATGCGAACAGCTTTACGGCAAAACGCCGTTTTCCCGTCGAAAGACGTCGTTTCGCGCGGGCCGAGCCGATTTACGATGTCCTCGCTCTTATTGCGTTGACATAAAGCTTTTTCCGTACGCGATTAGCCGAAACGGCGTCGACTAGTTTGGTGAGACCCTAAGGGATTGAAGTGACACTGACCATTATTTGATAAAAGATTGATGATGGGCAGCAGCGTCATCAATTCATCATAGAGGACACATTACTGCGATCGCCAATCCGCTTGCCCAGCGTTACGATTATGGGCATTTACCTCCTATGCGTATATACGCATAGTTAATAGAAGAGGACTACGTATTAGCAGTGGACTATCATAGGCGTCTTTAGAAGGCCCGCAGCGTTAATAAGACCACTATATCGGTACTGAAGGCTTAGCCAAGATGCCATTCTGCAATCATATACGATAAGCGATAAGTCACGTGACCGTAATAATGTATCAAAAGGGTCACGTGATTTTAGCAGTGTAATAGAAAAGTGATAGTCCCTAGGGAGTAATAGACATGTCAGTACGTCATTTAATAATATTACTTCATTAGTCATTAATAACGAGAGTGTTAGAAGCCCGACGCCGTTAGGCGGAGGGCTTTTATGACTCGAGTTAGTATTCCGCTTACCGACCGTGATGCATACAATGTTTTTCATCACACTTGCCAACCAAAAAATAAATTTTAAGACATAATATTATTAAATGACGTACTGACATTTCTATTACTCCCTAGGGAATTTCACTTTTCTATTACTCCCGCTACGCGCGCAAGCAATGGCGCGCTTAGACAGCAAGTGTGATGAAAAATATTCTATGCATCACGGTAGGTAAGCGGAAAACTAACTCGAGTCATAAAAGCCCTCCGCCTCACGGCGTCGGGCTTCTAACACTCTCGTAAGTGATTCCGTACTTACCTCCCTTGATGCACAATGTACTATTATGTATAAGGGCCTTTAAAATGTATGATTTTTAAGAAACCAGCGATTTTAGGCTGTAATTTCAAAACAATACTATCAGCGATAGCCGGCGCGTCGTTATCAAAATATCTTTCATAGATTAGCTTATCAGGTGACACATGAACGCCGCACGAAAAACTGCAATGCAATACCATTGTCCGGACTATTAACTTTTTAATATACTATACGGTGGTAAACGAGCATATCTGTAACTCCAGATATTTAAAAAAATCTGCCAAGTGCGTGTTGGATTTGCGCTGTAGGTACCATTTACTTAAGGTGCATTCAGACCAAATGAGCTTTCGCTTTTCTATCCCCCACTCTACGAAATCAGCGAATCACGTTTTGTCTAACGATCGAATTTCGTAGAGTGGGGGATAGAATCACGATAGAATGCTCGTTTGGTCTGAATGCACCTGCGTAGTAAACAACTAAAATTACAAAAATGCAGAGCCCTGCAATTTTTATATTAAAGTAAAATTATCACACACACACACACACACGCGCATCATCAGGCTATCCCAGTATTCTCAGTCCACTGCTGGCGTAGGCCACTCCTATTAATTATGCGTCTATAGGTACGTATTAGGAGGTAAATGCCCATAATCGCTACGCTGGGCAAGCTGATTGGCGATCGCAGTAATGTGTCCACTATGATGACGCTGCTGGCCATCATCAATATTCTATCAAAGAATGGTCAGTGACCAGTGACACATCAATCCCTTAGTCGAAGTAAAATTATAACTGATCATTTTGTGAATTTGCCATGATCGTTTTTAAAGTTGCCATGATTGACATCAAGCAAAAAATGGATTTGATTCCCAGCGATGTGTATATCAAAATATTTGCTCCTTAGTCATGGCTTTTTTTCTAGGCATTTATTATATATGTCGTCGCTATTAGTACCCACACCATAACTTTTTCAGGCGCTATCTTTGTAAGTCAAGTTAATTAGAAATTATGTGACGCATACTCGTACAAAACAAATATGGCTGACTTGACATGACTTGACATTTTACACTTACCTTAACACGTGTTCTAAAATTGAGTATGAAGCAAACAAACTTGTTTTTACTGAAATATGAATAACATATTTTTGAAATGAATGCAAATATTAATACAAGGTATTTTTTGTTTGAGATTGTTTTGGTTTTGGTTTAATGCACTTTAGTATAACTAACAGAATTGTTTTAAATTATAAATATTAGATGTCATATACCAAAGAAAAACGACCAAGATCACCTATGTCCGAGGTGGGGATCGAACCCACGTACTCAGCTTTCGCGGCTGATGCCTGTACCCCTCGGCCACTCGGTCTTAGCAACCACCGGTCAAATTTCTCGGGTATATGCAATCCCTTACAAGGCTAGGCGCCTTTGACCATTCTCTGAGGGTAAGCAATACATGCCTGCCACCTCCTATTTAGAATACTTTACAGTTTTCTAGAATAGCTAGAGAGAACTGGTGCTGCCATCTATTGAACATATTGCAAACTACAAATCAAATTATTTATTAACTAAATATTTTGATTTGTACTTTTAATTTTTCTCCAGTAGTCACACTACTTAATACTATATAAATTATAAATATTAGATGTCATATACCAAAGAAAAACGACCAAGATCACCTATGTCCGAGGTGGGGATCGAACCCACGTACTCAGCTTTCGCGGCTGATGCCTGTACCCCTCGGCCACTCGGTCTTAGCAACCACCGGTCAAATTTCTTATTAAGTAGTTATTAAGTAAGGTTATTAAGTAGTGTGACTACTGGAGAAAAATTAAAAGTACAAATCAAAATATTTAGTTAATAAATAATTTGATTTGTAGTTTGCAATATGTTCAATAGAATTGTTTTACTTAAAAATCTCCATTTATACAGATTAATAATAAACCAGGGATCTCCAGCTTGGTAGGCAGGGTCACTAGGGTCGACAGCATTTTTTTTAAATACCCGCGTAAAAATATATAGTACATTTTGACAAGTTTAGTCTTTATTTGCGATTAAAATATGATCAACGAATATAATACTTAGCATTTTGTAAACCATTCATATTACACTATTACTTTTGACCGAGCAATTTGGAAATTTAGTATTTTGAAGAACCCCCAAACTATAGTGTTTTTGCGTACTATATTTTTCTTCAACAGTAGGTACTTAGAGTCAAAATATAGTACCTATAATAATATAGCGTCGTTCCGTCTATAAAATCCGCTATGCGATTGATTTATTACTTTTAAATAGTAACCTAGCAAGTATACACGCATTAGGCGGTAGCATGCACTTTTTTATTTGTATTTTTCTTCGTTTCAGTATATTATACTTTTTGTGTTTGTTACGAATACACTTATTTCTATTTTTATAATACCCTTATTGCAGGATTAGTGTAGTGTCCATTACGATGAATCTGCTGCCCCTTTTCAATCTTTAATAAATTAATGGCAGTGACACTTCAATCCCTTAGCCGACTCTTACGACACCCACGGGAAGAGTTGGGGTGGTGACAAATGTATTCTTACTGCCGTCACCGACACGGCGTTATCATATGTAGCGCTAAAATAAGATTTTCGTATGAAAAATTATTTTCTAAAGTTACCTTCCAAGGTGCGCCTAGATTCTTGCTTTAGTTAGCTATTAGTGCCAATTTTTGAGACCGTAATATTTAAATTAGTCTATAATTACAGTATACAAGAGTTGTATAATATTGAGACAGACATAACGACCTGACCTGTGCAGAAATGGCAACCGTAAACAAGTTCTTTGACATAGATAAAATAGCAGCAGCAGAACTAAGGTTACCAACTATTTTTTAGAGATTTATAGTATTTTCCAAAAAACACGCGAAAAAATATTGTACATTGTATAAAAATATAGTACTTTTTGAGAAGTTTTTATTTTTCTATTACACAAAACTATTTTTGAGTGAGTAGCGGTAAGAGGAGCATTCTAGAAATATGGAACTTTTAATCTCCATCAGCAGCATGCATGATACAATTAGTGTGACCCAGACCCTCAAAAATATAGTATTTTTGCGTACTATATCTTTCTTCAACAGTATATAGTACAGAGAGTCGAAATATAGCACAATACTATATAATATAGTACGGTTGACAACCCTTAGAGCCTGTTCACACTAGCGATTCACTTGGGCGATCTGTATATAAAATTGCGCGTGCATTTTTTGTATAGAAATCGTTTTTAAATCGCTCAAGTGAATCGCTAGTGTGAACAGGCCCTAAGCAGAACGTAAGTAAGCACAGTCGGTATCAGAATCAGATATATCAGAAAGGCCAGGGTTTTCAAAAATATCTCATCACGCACTCTAACGCCCTGACAAGAGGCTTCCTCAGGTGTTTATGAGCACTCTTTATTGCTAGTGCATGTTCAGATATTTTTGAACACCTTGGCAGCTCCGATATATTTGATGGCGACTGTTCCTATATCATCGAACAGCTTGTTTGCCATTGCTATCAATAAACTTATCATTGACAATAATTAGATATACAATTAGAGCATCCGGATGTGGTAGTTCCGCCAGCAAGCTTGCATAGATAACGATAACAAACAGCCTCCGTAGCCTAGTTGGTAGTGACCCTGCCTACGAAGCTGGAGGTTCCGGGTTCGAGTCCCGGCGAGGGCAATATTTGTGTATTTATTTATCACAAATATTTGTTCCTTGGGCATGGCTGTCTATGTATTTAAGTATCTATGTATATGTATCTATCTATTATAGCGGGCCGCCCCGGCTGCGCTTGAGTAATTCAAGAGGAAGGTTTTTATGTATACCTACATAAAAACCTTCCTCTTGAATTACTCTACTTATTAAAAAAATCTCATCAAAATCCGTTGCATAGTTTTAAAGATTTAAACGTAGGTACCTACGTTTAAGGACATAGGGACAGAAAAAGTGACTTTATTTTATACTATGTAGTGATATCGTCGCTTGGTACAGTCACGTCTAAAAATATGTATACAAAAACAAGGTTGCATAGATATGTAGTCATACATTGTATCAAAAATATGTATCTATTACTGACACCAAAGAATGTATCCATTAAACTATTTCAGTATTATGTAATCACAAAATGCTTCACAAAGTTTCATACTTAAATAAATTCCATTTAAATGTATTCACCTCGTAGTCAAAAATAAGTATACATGAATGGTTTCCGTTTACATGTAACCACACCAATTTTTTCAAATATTTATATTCGCTGTTTGATTCATAAATACGTATTCAGACAGCAAAAACTAACCTTGTCTGACTGGCATAGAATCGTAAGTTGTATAATTAACTGATTTGACAATTCACGAAAACAGTGCAGACTTGTCACTGCATACATCTATCTCACGATTATTCTATGACGCACTTGACAGTCCAAATTTTTAGATTGAGCTCAGTTGTAAATATTGTGTATTTCAGTTTAGGGTCATTCACAGAAAAGTGCCCTAAGCATTTTTTTGTTTTTATTTTAATAATATCAAGTTTTTTCTACTCAGTCAAAATCGGAACGGCATTTTGCAACTAACAGGAGAAATATGTCCCTAACATGTTATTCTCGCCATCACAAATATATATATTATTCAGGGTGCTCAAAAATATCTGAACATGCACTCTAATGTCTTGAAAATAGAGTCGTGTTCCCCTATATTTTCAAGAACCGAACCTATATTTTTATAATTGTCATCGAATTATATTGATAGACAGTTGTCTATCTTGAATTTATTATTATGTTTTTTTATACCACGTCGGTGGCAAACAAGCATACGGCCCGCCTGATGGAAAGCAGTCACCGTAGCCTATGGGCGCCTGCAACCCCAGGGGTGTCACATGCGCGTTGCCGACCCAATAAGAACTTGTACACTCCTCTTTTGAAGAACCCCATACTGTAATCCAACGGGAAAACCTCGGCATTTATTTTATTACCAGCACTTCAAACCCAAACTTCTTTATTTCGAATTGCCCTAAGAAAGTAATAAGAAAAAATACAGATTTACAAGTGGTATTTACTTTATAATGCTTGACAAACAAAACATTTCTTCTCTCTTTCAGTTATAAAATATTAGTTTTAATTTTAGTAACTAATATAAAATTATAATACTTGAGAGTTATGAGTTTCATAAACAGCCACTAACTATTTGTAGCTTTAGATTATAAAAGAAAGTCACTGGCCACATGGAAGAAACTTCATTTTAAAATCGATTACACTTAGACACGTCAAAACATCAAATCGTATTTACATTATAATATTATCTATGAATCAAACAACGTATACAAATATTTGCCAAATTAGTGTCGTTAAATGTATAAGGAAATTCATGTATACTTATTTTTGACTACGAGGAGGATACATTTATATGTAATTTATTTAAGTATGCAACTTTCTGAAGCATTATGTGATTACATAATACTGAAACAGTTTAATGAATACAATTGTTTGGTGTCAGTAATAGATACATATTTTGGATGAAAATGTGTGGCTACATATTTTTCAAATCTTATTATGTATACATACTTTTAGACGTGACTGTACCTACATCACAAGCCTTAATTGAGCTTACCGTAGAACCAAGTCGATTTGTGTAAAATGTTCCAAGATATTTATTTTATTTATAAGAAAAGCTCTATATGCGTAATAACATGCGATTTTTGTTAAGGTGCGTTTAAACCAAAAGAGCATTCCCTGTTCTAGCGCCCATTCTACGAAATCAACCCATCACGTTTTGTGTACCGATCGAATTTCGTAGAGTGGGAGGTTAGAACAGCGAATGCTCTTTTAGTTTAACCGCACCTTTACGTACATGACTTACTTGCCATCCAATAGCGACCATTTCGCCGGACAATTACCTATAGCAGTGTAATCATGTAACCAATAATCATTATCTAAAGGTGGATTTACCTACACCAAATGAGCGAATGCTCATTCTATCCCCGTTTGGTCTAAATCCACCTTAATGTGACTTCAGACCAAACGAGCATTCGCTATTCCATCCCCCACTCTACGAAATCAACGAATCACGTTTTGTGTAACGATCGAATTTCGGAGAGTATAGGGGGCTAGAATAGCGAATGCTCGCTTGGTTCAGACCAAGCGAGCATTCGCTATTCTATGCACCTTTATGGTGTGCCATCTACCATGACATTTCCGACGTTACAACGCACACGCCACGCACACGCATCCGGTCTGGCTCAGCCTTAAACTCCATAATGACCATAATTTCGTTTCTGTGCGCCATTTTACATACCTACAAGAGTTGCTTTACTTAAGTTTTTACGTACGTTTTTTGCCCTCGATCGCAGACGAATAACTTTGCCATGCTATTTTTAGATTTCTATATTTAGAAGGAATAGGTACTGGTTGTTATTTTAACATACATTCACACGGCCAAAGAAGTCGTTATGGAGGACTTGACCGTAGAAAAATAACCTCGCAGACATCCAATTATTGATTTGTCGGAGATTCAAGGCTAAAAACTAGGAAGGGTCAATGACCAGCCTAGCCAAAATGCCATTCTGCAATCGTATACGATAAGCGATAAGTAATAACATCATCATTATCATCATCAGCCTATGATAGTCCACTGCTGGACGTAGGCCTCCTATTAACTAGGCGTATAGACGTATTAGTAAGTAAATCCCCATAATCGCAAGCGGATTGGCGATCACAGTAATGTGTCCACTATGATGACGCCGCTGCCCATCATCCATTTTATCAAATAATGGTCAGTGACACTTCAGTCCCTTAGTCGACTCTTACGACACCCGCAGGAGTTGGGGTGGTGACAAATGTATTTTTACAGCCGTCACCACACGGCCACTCCTAACTTAGCAAGCCTCTAAGTATTGATTGTCCCTTTCGGTCTTATATAGACATTGTTAAGACCGAAAGTGACAAACAATACTTAGCGGCTTAAGTTAGGAGGCGTTTATGAAAGGGGGATGATTTGCGAGCATCTGTCATTCTCGTTCGGCCGTGTGGTGAAGGCAGTAAGAATACATTTGTCACCACCCCAACTCCTGCGGGTGTCGTAAGAGTCGACTAAGAGATTGAAGTGTCACTGACCATTATTTGATAAAAGATTGATGATGGGCAGCAGCGTCATCATAGTGCACACATTACTGCGATCGCCAATTCGCTTGCCCAACGTGCCGATTATATGCATTTACCTCCTAATGCGTTTATACGCATAGGAGAGGCCTACGTCCAGCAGTAGACTATCATAGGCTGATGCTGATACATTAACGTACTTTACGATTTACGAGACATATAAAGTACGCTACGAGACACAAAAATGTAAATGCATATTATTGATTGTTCATAGAGAATATACCTTTTGTGGATTTTTTCTTTGTCAAAAGTTGTTGCGCAAAATTTAACTTCGTAACACAAAAATTATCACTCTATCCTCGTTAATCACCTGAGCTCGATCACACAGGTGATTGTATTCCACGATTCTGTCTTCTGAGATCCCTCAGGTGATCCTATTGGATCTTGTGTCTACCACGCTGCCCCGGGTGATTATAGTGGACACAATCATATCAACTAGGATACCCCCGAAGATAATATTATGCAGCAAGATCACCCAGGTGATTCTTTTGTATTATCTTCTTCTTCTATCTAGCGTTATGCCGGCCTTTCCCAGGGTCCGCTTTCCTGCTACATTTCCTCCACTTTGCGCCATCCTGGGCATCTTCTACTGTAAGCCCACTCACACTCATGTCAGCCTTCACGACATCTAGCCATCGCTTCTTTGGTCTGCCGCGGGGTCGGGGACCGTCAAGGGCTAGGTTAAAGCGTATGTTTCCTACGTAGTCAGGTGGCCTACGACAAACGTGACCAAACCTTCTTTTGGATAATGTTTACGTAACATTTTATTTTCATTAAATGCTTTAAACCCACACACACTTGCCTTAAACCCATGACGTAAAAGTGAATGAGGTCAATGCCTCACTGATAATGTTTGATACTTCGCCGCACTAATTTAGGTGTGACCTGGGAAACTAGAATAGAATATAATTAACCTGATTTTGCGGTAAACTGAAATCAGTTTAAGGGAGAGCTTTATTGCTAGATATAATATAGGTACGCAGTTTACTTCGATTTTGTACGACTTTAGAGTTATCGTATTGTGCACTGTGTAGGAATAAAATACCCGTATAGTTAAGAGGTTAAAAACACTACTTCAAAATGCAAGCAGTAGGTACTCTTTTAATTTATAAACTCGTTTGATATGCTGAGATTCCCGAGAAAATGAACACTAACTTATCTAAACTAACCGTAATAACTAGTTTTGAAAATGCCAATCAACCTGGCCTGCTAGCGCGAACCTGCTACACCGAAGTTAAAAATAGAAGTAAATTTCGCGGATTTGTCTCTGTTACTCCAAAGAAGGCGTCATTAAAGTGACAGAGACAAGAAATTTACGAAGTTCAGTGTGCGCGATAGTAGAATAAGGCCAGTGCCTAAAAAAAAAGTTTTAATCACTATGTTCACAATAGTTTATTTTGAATTGTTTGTCTGCAGGCGTGCTAGACGCAGGAACGCTAGCCGGCTCCATGGGCCGGCGCATGCGCTGGTCCCTGGCCGCGCACGACATCTGCTTCACCAACGCTCTGCACGCTGCGTTCTTCGCGCTGGGCAAGTGTGTGCCGGTGGAGAGAGGAGCAGGAGTTTACCAGGTACACACATACCCTCATGGTTATCTATTGATATTAGTATCTTGTTCTGAAATGCCTTGAGGTCTGGGGTCTGGGATGGCAGACTTGCTAGACACAGGAACGCTAGCCGGCTCCATGGGCCGGCGCACGACATCTGCTTCACCAACGCTCTGCACGCTGCGTTCTTCGCGCTGGGCAAGTGTGTGCCGGTGGAGAGAGGAGCTGGAGTCTACCAGGTACCTACACATACCAATCTCGTGGTGATAAAAGCTGGCCAAAAATAAGACCATTTCCGCTGCCTCTGAGATTTTGGGACTTAGGTTCTGAAATAGGCTTAAGAATTTTAGTATTTGGTTTTGAAATACCCTGAGATCTGGGATTGCTGAAGGCTGCGTGGGTCTCTAGTAGCAGCCTTCGACATGTACTTTACAAACGGTCTTCACTCTGCGATCTTCGCTCTGGGGAAGTGTGTGCCGGTGGAGAGAGGGACAGAAGTCTATTAGGCTATAAGGGATCATGGTTAGCTATTGATATTAGTATCTTGTTCTGAAATTCCTTGAGGTTTGGGATAGCTGACTCTAGCTGTAGCCCACGATATCTGCTTCAACGCTCTTCACGCTGCGTTCTTCGTTCTGGGGAAGTGTGTGCCGGTGGAGAGAAGACAGAAGTCTATTAGGCATCATGGTTAGATATTGATATTAGTATCTTATTCTGAAATTCCTTGAGGTCTGGGATAGCTGACTCTAGCAGTAGCCTACGATATCTGCTTCACCAACGCTCTGCACGCTGCTCTTCGCGCTGGGCAAGTGTGTGCCGGTGGAGAGAGGGGCTGGAGTTTACCAGGTACATATGATACACATACCAACCTCATGGTGTTCTTCTTGCCCTTTTTCAATCTTAGAGATGTAGGCCTCCTTCAATGTTTTCTATTGGGTTCTGTTTTACGCTCTCTGTACCCAATGCGAAACTGTTTTTTTATGGTATCGTACCAATGCATTTGTGGATTTCCTACTAGTCACTCCTAGTAGGAAATCTATCTTCAAAGGTCTCCACTGCCTTTCATGGTTATCTATGAATATTAGGACCTTTTTCTGAAATGCCTTGAGTTCTGGGGTCTGGGATGGCAGGCGTGCTAGACGCAGGAGCGCCGGCTCCATGGGCCACAATTTTGTAGAAATGGATAGAATGCCTGTAATGGCAGAGACAACTATATTCTGTTCGATTAGATATTTAACTAAATGTAAATCTTACTGTATCTTTTTATTGAGAACCACGATTAGAAAATAAGTTTTAGCAACTACAACTAAGCAGCATCTGAACCGTTCGAAGAAATGTCGGGGGGTCACGTAAAAAGTTATTTCGGTTTAGGTTCGAAGCGTTCTTCTTTTGCATAAAATGCACCGGTGCTCTATACGCGCATACCTTAGTACCGACCTATTTCGGATGACAAAAGCCGCTGCCACTGGCTATAGAACTCATTAAACCATTTGTGTCGCGATACGGCTATAAAGCGAATTTATTTCCTTGTACGCCTTGGACACTTGGACATTCATTTAAAACCAGTCTAGATCATACGACGCTAATAAACCAATTTGCACCAATTTGTTCGTTGACATACGATCTAAAGTTTTGAGAGGTATGTACCACAACCACAGAATTAGATTTGGATAGAAGAAACAAGTTCATTCATTTGTATGGCGGCCGAGCGTGTCAGATTTTGTACTAAAGTTGTTACTTGCCTATGATTTTAAATATGTCTCAGGCCCTTGAGTATTCGTATTTTTTTGTGTTGTTGCAATTAATATTACTTAAGGAGGCATTATTAATGTTTTTGTTCACCTAAACTTACAAAAGTTGACGCCCGAAAGCTGCAAGCTGCGATTAAAGACGGACAACTCAGTGGATTTCACTGAGTTCATTTGACACGCTAAGTAGATACGTTTGCTTGATCTATGGTATATATGACATCTGTGACCACAACTGTTGCCTTCTATTGCATGACACGATGTCCCAAATCTTCTCGTGGGTGTCGTAAGGGATTGAAGTTTCAATGAATATTCCTTTATGGAAGATGCGATCGCTAACCAGTAGGCTTAGCACATGATTGATGCGACAATATGTCGCCGCGAGATAGACTATCCGTCCCTCTTTTATTAGTATAGCTAGTAAAAGACAGGAAATCTATCTCGCAGCGACATACTGTCGCACCAATCATGTGCTAAGCGTGCTGCTTGCCCAGCGACAGCCAGTGGCGTCAATTTGTGATTTGATTGAATGCGGCTATAGTCCTATGGAACTGTGGCCGTTCAAGGGAAGTGTCACTGACCATTCTTCAATATAATATTGATGATGGGCAGCCGCGTCATCATAGTGTGGAATGTGTGGATACATTACCGCGAATGCCAATCCTCGTGCCCAGCGTGGCAATTATAGGCATTTACCTCCTAATGGAGTAATCAACCTTTACACATATTTAACAGGAGTCTACTACGTCTAGCAGTGGACGTATATTGGCTGATGATGTATATATGTATGATATATTTGTGCGACCTGCGCCATAAAAAATCGAGTAAATCTGTACTGCAAATAAATTGGCTAAGTAAAAATACGTGAAAATCTGTCATAATTCATACTAGGTGTGTCTGTCTGCGTGTTAACCATCGTTCGTGTGTTAAGGTCAGGTTTAACGACCGTATATTTAATCAAAATTCATAACGTAAACAACCTTTTAGTTAACATTCTCATTTACATAAAAGTTGGGTAAAGTAGAGCGAAATTTGACGCCACTAATTAGGTGTAGGTATTTGTATTGTTAACTATATACTTAAATATCATTTTCTTCGGTTACCGCGAGGATTACTCATGAAATAAAACTATGAAAACGGATAAACTCGCGTATATTAACTAATTTTAACTTCATTCCGACGTTTCGAACACTTTACAGGGTTCGTGGTCTGCGGATGACTGACAATGGAGGAAATTATCTTTGTACTTATCTTTCTTATTTTGATGGAGGTAGATCTATCAAATTTCCTCCATTGTCAGTCATCCGCAGACCACGAACCCTGTAAAGTGTTCGAAACATCGGAATGAAGTTAAAATTAGTTAATATACGCGAGTTTATCCGTTTTCATAGTTTTATTTCATATATAAATATCGTTAGACAATCTGACTCATATCGACCTAGACCCACAGTAAGCTCAATTAGTGATACTCATGATGTTTTAATGATGACCATCAATTAAAAGTAAGTCATGTGTGAAAACACAATTTAAAAAAAACAAGCACTGATACTGGGCACTCACTAAAGGTGCGGTTCCACTGAGGCGGAGAGGAGCGGAGATGTGCAAAATTGGCCCATGAGACCACATGACAGTGTTACGAATTTTGAATTTGAAGAATGTAATTGGTCAATTTTGCACATGTCCGCTCCTCTCCGCCTCAGTGGAGCCGCACCCTTAGGCCTAACGGGGACTTCGAAATCGGCATCTGTCTCTGTCACTCAGATGTCGTCTTCTTTGGAGTGACAGAAACAGATATAAGTTGGGACCCTTTAAACGAAGCGTGAAGAAGCATCTAGCGGGCCAGCAAGGCGGTGGCAACTAACAGGTTACTGATTGTCTCCTGTTCGTTGCCGCCGCGATTTGGGCTCTACTTTTCACTTACGATCAGGCGGAGTGGAGCCACTTTGTTGTGCCAACATAAAAAAAAAGATGTTTGGAATTTACAAATAAAAGCTATTACCATTCTCAAAAAGTTTGTACATTTCGGATCACGTCTTGGATATTAATCAAAATTGGTAGGCTGATAGAGACAATGATGCTGAGCAAGATCCCCACCACATTTCCGAAAATGTTTCTATGAAAGGTTCCTTTTTATTACCAATAATGTATAGGTATCTGGTAACAAAAGAGGAACCTTTCGTACAAACATATTGGGAAACGTGTAGTCGATAAAATAGCTTAAGGTTTGTTCACGAAATAAAGTAGCCATTGCTGTATAATTCTTTTTTTTTTGTATGAGACCATACCTTTGTATGGATGTTATTACAAAGAAGGGCTCTTTGCCTATCTTCTCGGACGCTGTGGTTGATATTTATATCAATTTCTCCATAATTATGGACTTTTATTTTAACTTTTGGATTTAAGTAGTGTTTTTTTTTTTATTTTACCATTTTGGGTCATTTAGTTTCCCGATGGGTCTTAACTAAACTACAATACCGATACTATAATAAACTGCGAATCTCGTATCTACAATTTTTATTAACTATTTCAAGTCTAACATTAGTAACATTATTGAAATCGTCTCTGAAGTTCGCACTTTGTTGGCCTGAACTTTTTCATTAAGCATTATCTGAAGTTATTTTGATTTTGACGACTTTTCAGCGAATGCTTTTGGATATTGGATTCTTAAACATAAAACAGAAGAATCAATTTACAGTCCCATGGCTATTAGAACTACTTGGGACTATGGCACTGGTCTCACCGCGAGCTACTAAACTATGAACTCGGCTATAAACACGAACAAAAGATACGCACTCGCGTGTAAATAAAAGAGACACGGCGATACTCGCCCGACTGTGATAGCTGATAGCTGGGCGAGTATAGCCGTCTTTTATTTACAAGCGAGTGCGTATCTTTTGTTCGTGTTTATAGCCGATAGTTCATAGTTTAGTAGCTCGCGGTGAGACCAGTGCCTATTGCGTAACAGTAGAAACTGCTTTTACGATGGCTACTTTATTTCGTGAACAAGCTTTAGACAATCCCTCTGACAGTTAGATTTTCCCTACGGAAATTCCGCTCGTTGCTTATTATAGTTGTATTGTTTCAGCCCGCGATAGACTTCTGCATCGAGAGGTTGACGCGCGGCGAGTGGGTGCACATCTTCCCGGAGGGGAGAGTCAATGTCAATAAGGTATGTTTTCTATTTTCATCTTTAAGGTTACATCTCTACAGGATAAAAGAACCTCTACAGAATCATTTATTCATTTATTCGTTGTAGTCATGTACAATAATAATAAGATGTTACATAATAAGGTACAAGTAAGGCCATGACACCCTGGAAGGGCATGCAACAGTAACTTAACAATAAACTAAAAACTAAAAATGTTATTATTATACATCATCATCATCATCATCATCAGCCAATTGACGTCCACTCCTGGACATAGGCCTCCCCCAGAGAGTTCCACAAAGATCGTGGGCTGACCGCATCCATTGGACACCCGCAACCTTTACCAGGTCGTCGCTCCATCTTGTGGGGGGGCCTGGCCATAGCATTCTTCAAATTAAAAATTCGAAACACTGTGATGCGGTCTCATTGGCCAACTTTGCACATCTCCGCTCCTCTCCGCGTCAGTGGAGCCGCACCCTAAGGTTATATCTCTAAGGATAAAAATAACCTCTACAGATCACATCGTTATCTGCAGGCCTAAGCAAGATGCGATTCTGCAATCGTATACGCGATAAATCACGTGATCATAATAATGTATGGAAATGGTCACGTGAATTTTCGTTCTATCCTGTCATTCTCATAGATTTATTAGGTAGGTATTCAGCGCTTATCGTATATGATGGTAAGGATAAGACCGTTTTTGATAGGAATTTATTATAAATCATACGCATATACAGCGTGGAACAGAACGACGATCTTTCCCGCTACCGACCGAGTCTACCAACTATTACGATAAACTTTCAGTATGGGACCAACATCGAAAACGTACATGGAAAATTGACTTTTCCATACTATTGCGCTCGAACTAATCAGTCACTTTGTATGAGGGGTTAATTTCTTTAAAGATATTTCGATGTTGGTTCCATACTGAAAATTCATCGTAATGGTTGGTAGACTCGGTCGGTAGCGGAAAAGATCGTCTCGTTAAAACATACCATCATTTATACTTTTTTGCTTCCATAATTTACAAATACATTTTAAGAAATTGTTTTTCAATTATTTACAATGAAAAGATCGGAGGATTCTGTGTCAAGGCAGAAAACAATAACTCGACCACAAATTATTCATATCACGATAAACGAGGTAACTGCAACGATTTATGTGATTCATTACTGGATGTAACTGAGACGCGAAACACGCGAAGTTATAGCTAGTCACTTAATTTGTTTATAAAATCATATAAAATAGTACATTACGACACAAGTGCGAAAAACATGAAATTCGAAACGAGTGGCAATGTTTTAAACACGACCGATAGGGAGTTTAATTCAGTTACGCCAACGAATCAGTAATAAGTTTGAAAGTTCATTAAATTTCCTTGCAAAATCATCCTTCAGAACATAATATACCAACTTGGTTATGCACGATACATCGTACACCATGCATTTAAGGGTTAAAAGGTTAAAGGCCAAGTCACACCGGAAGCGTGTGCAGCACGTGCGCGTGTGCGTGGCATGCGCGTTGTTGCACATGTAAATGGCACACCGCTTGCGTAGGACGGTGCAGCTCAGCCTTAAAGACTGCAAAGGATCGGCCTTCTGCCAATAACATTATATTATTGTGGGAGTGATTTATAAAAAGATTTTGAAAATAATGAAACTATTGTATCTTATAAGTCTTTATGGGTAAACCTTATCCGAAAGAAATAAGGCTCTTGTTTCGAACAATTTTTTTTCTTAAAAATATATGTAGTTTTGCGACAAAAGTTGCTTTTCCTTTGTTTATTTTCTTTGTCGCCAACGTTTTGTCATGCTGCCATTAGCAAAGGAGGTCGGCGCAATCAATTATCTTTGTCCCGCGAGTGACAAAATGCGGTAAAACCAATTTTAAAGTTATCGTGCGTCCATTGATTCGTAATTCAATGGGAAATCCGGCTTACGAGTATTTGAATCCAATCCCGGATATATGTATATTATGTATATCATTCGACAATAGAATGTAAAAAAAAAGATAAACAAATATGGCTGACTTTCCATAGCATTTGACGTCTTTGACACATATTATTTTTACGTTAATACTAATAAATATCAATAATTAAAAAAAAATGATTATTAAGGTTTTGACTTGGTGATAAAACCAAAAAAATATTGTGTTCTGGAAGTTTAAATTATACAAAAAAAAAAACAAGTTTGCGGGTTTGTTTTTGTTTACATTTTTTTACTTTCAACTGACCAATGCTATAGATATGAATGTGTCTCACAAGAGTTTTATATTTAAAATTGCACCCTTGTAATATAAATATGTTACAATGGCTATCCAATCCAAATATAGCCTTTGGGAATACCTATACCACAATCGACCTTCAGCTAAAACGCTCCTTTCCAAATCACCTTGAACGCATGAATGGACCACGTGCGCCGACCAAAGTAAATATTAGCAGCTACTACGTACTAATTACTTCTTATTGTCTTAATAATTGGAAACGCAATCTTGTACAAAATCCGTAGCTACATGAGCATTTCACAAAAAGTTTGTACATTTTTATCACGTCTTTGATTTTAGAGTTGTCGAGTTTGCGGACGATTGTGGTAGACACACGTATTTGAGTGGCTTAAGGTAGTACCTTCGAAACATTAAGTACAAGTGTCGCTAGTGATTACGAAGCCGAGAGTGTACCACTGCTGGGCAAAGGCCCCTTTGTCTTCCAACTGTCCCGTTTTAGCGCGATCTCATGTCGTTTAAATATACGTCAAGAAGCCAATATAACTACAAAATTGTAATTATAACAATCGAATGTCAAGTTTACGTCCAGTTATATCGAGTTCAGTCGTCGAACGGAAGCATCAGGCGTCGATAATCGTGGGAGCGTCTCACCGGAACCGATATGTTAACTTGTTAACACAGTTTCGGAATTTGAAGATACGCTCGCTTTTGTACTTTACCGTGGCTCGCCATTTCCGTGTCACGTTTTTGGGTGCGGCTCAGTGGCGTAGCGTGCCTTGTCGGGGCTCCGTATAAAAAATTTTTGGAGGCCCTTATATGGAGGTAATATAAATTAGAAAATTTTTATTCTTTTTCCTTACACACTTTGGGGGCCCGGGGGCCCCGTATAATTGATACGGCAGATACGGCACTAGCTACGCCCCTGGTGCGGCTCCAAAGACACGGAGCGGAGCTGTGGGAGCTCGGCCAATGAGACCGCATCACAGTGTTTCGAATTTTGAATTTGAAGAATGTAATTGGTCAATTTTGCACAGCTCCGGAGCGCGTCAGTGGAGGCACCCTTATCGTTGTGTTGTACAGTAGGCTTAATTTATGATGGTCTCGTGTTTACCGTTTTTTGCCGTTATAGTCTGACTATTGCAGGCTTAGCACATGATTGGTGCGACAGTATGTCGCCGCGAGATTGATCTCCCGTCCTTCACTAGCTATATTAACAAAAGAGGGACGGATAGACTATCTCGCGGCGAGATACTGTCGCGCCAATCATGTGCTAAGCATATTGGACGTAGCTATGGAAAAAGGATCCAACCTCTGAAATTTGCAACTGAAATTAATGACTTTTCTGGTTTTCTCATGGATGCCAGAACTGTACCAAATTAAAAGGGGACCAATCGGTAAGCATCAGCTGCCGAATAATAAAATAATCATCAAAATCGGTTCACCCAGCTTATGAGGTCATCATCTCAGCCATAAGACGTCCACTGCTGAACCTCTGTACCTCCACATGTACCGGTTAGATGCGACCTGCATCCAACGTGTCCCGGCGACCTTCATAAGGTCGTCTGACCATGTGGGTGGACGTCCTACGCTGCGTTTGCCTAGCCGTGGTCTCCTCTCGAGCACTTTTCGACCCCTTCGACCATCTGCTCTGCGTGCAATGTTGTCTGCCCATGCCCATTGCCACTTCAGCTTGCGAATCCGGAGGGCTATGTCAGTAACTTTAGTTCGCCTACAGATCTCCTCATTTCTGAATCGATCACGCAGAGAAACTGCGAGCATAGCCCCTTATGAGCCCCTATGAGGTAACACACATAAAAAAAACATAGGTACAATCGATTTAACCCTGCGAGAGTGTGGTGAAAAAAAGTTAAACAAAAATAAACTCTAAATATATTGACATAGCCCTCCAAAATTAATAACAGCAAAATTCATTCCAGGAACACATAAGATTCAAATGGGGCGTCGGCCGCATGATCGCCGAATGCGCCGCGGCGGGCCGCGCGCCGCTCGTGCTACCGGTCTGGCACGAGGGCATGGACAGTGTGCTGCCAAACACCGAGCCGTACCGGTTGCGAGCTGGCAACAGGGTGTGGCTGGCTGTCGGCCAACCGGTGCCGTTGGCGAGCTTACTGACCAGGTGATTATACTGCTAGTGTTGACACGGCATGGACAGTGTGCTGCCAAACAGCGAGCCGTACCGGTTGCGAGCCGGCAACAGGGTGTGGCTGGCTGTCGGACAACCGGTGCCGTTGGCGAGCTTACTGACCAGGTGATTATACTGCTAGTGTTGACACGGCATGGACAGTGTGCTGCCAAACACCGAGCCGTACCGGTTGCGAGCCGGCAACAGGGTGTGGCTCACTGTTGGCCAACCGGTGCCGATGGCGAGCTTACTGACCAGGTGATTATACTGCTAGTGTTGACACGGCATGGACAGTGTGCTGCCAAACACCGAGCCGTACCGGTTGCGAGCCGGCAACAGGGTGTGGCTCGCTGTTGGCCAACCGGTGCCGTTGGCGAGCTTACTGACCAGGTGATTATACTGCTAGTGTTGACACGGCATGGACAGTGTGCTGCCAAACACCGAGCCGTACCGGTTGCGAGCCGGCAACCGGGTTTGAATACAACTCTTGTCTCAAGGTGCGGTTAAACTAAAAGAGCATTCGCTGTTCTAACCTCTCACTCTACGAAATTCGATCGGTAAACAAAACGTGATTGGTTGATTTCGTAGAACGGGCGCTAGAACAGCGAAGTTCTTTTGGTTTAAACGCACCAATATAGGTATGCTGCCGGTTCATATGTTTGGAATAGATATAAATGTATGATAGTACTTTGTTTTATGAAGTAGAGATATACAAAACACGCCTTAGATATGTTTAATATTACTGGCAAAATTTGGTTTATTTTGATTTTGACATCAAAAAAATTATTATTATTAGTTGTATATTTTTATTTATAATTTAGTTTCATAAAATTATAGTTTTAATCTTGTATATTTTGTTGATTAATATAACTTTACATAATTCAAATTTCAGAAGGAAAATCAACCTTACTTATAATATATTATGGTGCAAATTTGCCCTGACTTTTAGAAGGACTAAACATGTTCTTTCCGTGGAAAAAAATATTCTATGGAAAATAGACTCTTCACTAAATTAGAATAGAATAGAACTTTATTCAGAACGCTTAATTTAATTACAATGACAGTGGTACACATTTATAAAGCGTAACCGAAAAGGTCCACACTCAGCTTCATGCCGAGAGACCCTTGAGGACCCTGGCGCTGGTCTTCCGTGGGGACCCTTTCCGAGAGAGCGCAACAAACTACACATAATAAATATTTGATCTAAGTTTATACATTTAACTTAAATCATCATCATCAGCCTATGATAGTCCACCGCTGGACGAAGGCCTCTCCTATTAACTATGCGTATAGACGCATTAGGAGGTAAATGCCCATAATCGCCACGCTGGGCAAGCGGATTGGCGATCGCAGTAATGTGTCCACTATGATGACGCTGCTGCCCATCATCAATCTTTATCAAATAGCGGTCAGTGACACTTCAATCCCTTAGTCGACTCTTACGACACCCGCAGGAGGAATTGGGGTGGTGACAAATGTATTTTATTGCCGTCACCACACGGCTTTATGCTTAATATTACTGACAAAATTTGGTTTATTTTGATTTTGACACCAAAAAATAATTCTATGGAAAATATACTCTTCACTACATTCTCCATAAAAAAAACACCAATTTCATAGTAAGCCTAATATAAATAATCTGTCTTTCCAGGTTAAAAGAATCAAACGCCAGTGAGGAAGAGACGCGGCGAGCGATCACGGAGCGCGTTCAGAACGAACTGCTCCGACTGCGTACGAAGACGCATGAAGCGCTCAAGCGTGTGCTGGGCGCCGCGCCCGCCATACTCGCTGACAGGTTACTCACTATACTATTCCTTGTAGCTTGTAGAATTTTGCGCAGAGATTCCGACTGCCCTGAGCTAGTGGCACAGGTAGTGCGGCTGTCTATACCTTTACTGCCTAAGCAAGATCTTAGGCCTAGAAACCATACCCTTCTTGCGATGCCAACAACGCGTACTGTGGCTCGCCAAAGATCTCTTGTTCGAGCTCTAAGATTTTTAAACGCGCTTCTGTCATGGGCACCTGAATGTGATCTGTTCGCAAGCCGATGGGCAATTGTGTGTAGCGTATGTCTGAAGAACTGCGAGGTAATGGATGACAGTGGTGTATTATAATGATATTTTGTATCTAATATTGTGTATCTTAAATTGTACAGTGCTTTGGTTTATACTGTCATGCTGTATATTTTTTGTTTGAATAAATAATAATAATCAATTCCAGACACTGCAGGCCTAACCAAGGTGCCATTTTGCAATCGTATACGATAAGCGGTAAGTACTAAATGTATGAGGATGATAGTTTGGAACGAAAAGTCACGTGACCTATTCCAAACATCATGGTCACGTGACTTATCGTATATGATTCCAGAATGGCATCTTGGCGGCCTAGCCAAGCCCCTAGGTACACCCCTTATTTAAAAAGAAACAAAGAATATTTATTATAAGCAGAGATCGGAAAAAAATACGTCCTAGTTCGCAATAATATGGACATGACTCCAAAGTTGATTAAATTAATAATTGAATAAATAATTTCTTAAAATTTGATTTTGTTTATTTATTTATTTGTTTATTTTATTTTAAAGTACATTGTGAGTTTACAGGGGACCCAAAATACCCACAATGCTAAACATACATATTAAACATACAAAACACATGCGTTATAAATTGAGAAAAAACCCAGATTTATCATAAAACAATAATTGGACATGTCAATATATAAAAATTAAAGTAAAATGAACATTGTAAATTAAGTAAATGAAGAAAGTATAAAATAAAATGAAGAAAGTATAAGATTTTGAAGCTTTAAGTTGATTTTATATAATCATTGGTGATTCATAGTTACCGGTGTCAAATATGTAATTTTCTGAAAATGATTAATTATTCAATCAACTTTCTAGTCATGTCCATGTTATTGCGAGCAATGACGCACATTTGTCCGATCTCTAATTATAACATTGCCCCAACATATTTTTTTTATTTCCAGAACGGATATCCTCACACAGCCGAGCGACACACACGGCGAGAGCGACTACGCACACAACCACACGAACGGGAAAGAGAAGGAGAAACAAAAAGACAAGGACATCTAGTTAGTGTAATGTAAGCGTATCTGTGTATTTCGGTTCTGTGGCGTCCGTTCGAGATTTGTATGAGATGCGATTTGAAAAATGGACGTTTGTCGCTCGAAAATCGTATGAGGATTGTCTGAAAAGTAAACGGGTATTTCTTATATATCTGTAGTACCATTTTCGAAAGTTAAGTATTTCCAGCAAGTCGAACATGATACTTATTTGTAAAGTATCGACCTTTCTGTTGATATTCGTCGGCTGGCAAGCAAAACTCACTATAAAAACTGTCACTACTCTTAGCAACCTCTTATGTCCGTATTGAATCAGTACGGAGGTACGAGCTTTATTTCAAGTAGGTATTTGTTACTTAGTGAGTTTTGCTTGTCACCCGACGATATAACAATATAGAAAATTTAATTTAGGTAACATTACTACGTGTCGATCTTTGGGGGAGGCCTATGTTCAGCAGTGGACGTCTTTCGCCTGATATGATGATAATGATGAACGTTACTACATATTATATAAGAAATACCCAACGCGGGTTACTTTGCCTTTGCGTGTAACATTGCCCACACAAAATCAGGGGAAACGGTATTGAATGGCGAATTAATTGATACAATTTTATCGAGTATGCCATTTTATCATGTTTTTTTCAATATTTTAATAAATTATCTGTGGGCAATGTTACCGTCTCAAACTTAAGAGTGGCCCATTTACTTAGAAATCTACGTTTACGAAATCTAACCGTCTAATATGTATAAGGATGGTATTCGGCAATAAATGTTAACTAAGGTCAGTATGTCCAAAAATATCTACCTCCGCTATGGTAAAAAAAATATGTAGGAATGAAGTTGACTATACTTTGTTTTATCTAGTAATGAATGACTCATTAAAATCCTTACGCGTTTATGAATCTGACCTTTTAAATTATGTCATTACTATGATTTTCGTGACGAAGTTCGCGCGACAAACGGCCATGACAGCGCGATGCGTTATACCAAAGCGGACTTTGACAGTATAAGTATTTTGACATGTGTCAATTTAATGTCACTGTAAAGAAGATGCCTCGAGATTTGTACCAGACACGATCTATAAGTTCTACTGCACGAATTTTGTATTGACGCAAAATTGCCTGGATAGTAATATAAGTTACAAAAACCTTGACATACAATAGCGTAAGACTTTTTATATCCAGTGATATACTGTCAAGGTACTGTTAGGAATCCTCCAGAACACAAAACAGTAATAATATGTAACCATATCAATATTGTAATGTTATCACTATATGTATTAAAGTGGCCAAAATATTCACATATACCTAAACACACCTTAATATCACAGTGCATGTTTAGATATATTGGAATACGTTGTCTGCTCCAACACATATGTTGGTGACTACATGCATCGCGCAACTAAGTGAATTTTGTACGAAACTTTACATTACTTATAACTAGTGTGCGGTATCTAATGATATGTATGTTTTGGTACTATCGACTAAAAAAAAGGAAATTACATCAAAAAAATATTTTATACTATAAAAAATGGTTGGGCAAAGTTACCCTTAAATTATACCATATTTTTATTGAAATATGATTCGAGACATATCTTTATTTTTTTGTTTTGCCATTATATACATTTCATTAGAGTACCGCGCAACCGGAAGCGATGCAATAGTAGACCTTATGTTAAGTATTATTAGGTAAGGATTCGCTCGACACTGGTCGTGCGAAGAATGACGTCGGCACTGACGTTATTTAGTGCTCAAAGCTTAGAGCACAGTCAGTAGCAGAATTATACGAGTAATACGTGAAAACTTACCAGTTATTTGGGCCATTTTATTTATTATGCAGAAGTGTATTTAATTCGTATTTATTTTTAATCATGATATCGTCGCATGTTTTTTCCCAATCCATGGCCGTATATAAGAAAGGGGCAAAGTTGCAGGATTATTGGTATCTCAAGTAACTTTGAAGTTTAATCGACTGTATACTATGTATACCATATCGTTGGCTTACAACGAAAACTCACTATAAACTGTGGCCACTTCTAGCAACTGCGTATGCCAGTATTTAATCATAACTGAAATATGAGCTTCATTTCATGTATACTGTGGCTTGTTTGTCAAGCGTCGATATAGTGCTACTTGGCATCAGTGCCGACGCCGATGTGTAAGTGCGTGTGTCGTGTTGTGTCGTGATCAGTGTCTCTTATCCGTATGAATCGTTCGTATCGTAGCCGTTCCCGGCTGCCGTTCTAGTCTAGACCAATCAACGAAGTTACACACTGCAATCATCCCGATTGATGTTTTGTATGACATAAATTATATTTTATAGAGGTGGGCAAAGTTGTACTCAAAAATGTTATTATATATTTTCATTGTTGTTTTCATATTTTATTTACTATTATTGGTCACACCTATTGATGCTTATTATTGTACAAAAGATCAAAAAGGAATCACTATTGGAGTCTCTATAAAATACTCTTCGTTTCGGGGTGTTTTTGCCGAAGGCAATTAAAATTAGAGTACAACGGTGGCCCGTTTAAAGCGTAACAACATATTTTATAAAACGTTTTTAAACTATTTTCTACAAAAGTTTACCCGCATAGTGTAGATACTTGTAGCATGTACAGTTACTACGGAAATGTTGACTAACATTGCTATAATGCCCCAATAATCGTTACTCTGTATTTCATACAATAATGTCGCTTGTTTGCTAATGTTTTTTTATGAAAGACACGAGTACTTTTAAAGCGCTGCGGTACGTTTCATATAAACAAAGATTTGTGAATAAAAATTAATATTAAAACAGAATATATCTGGGAGTTTATTACTGTAGAGGGCAATAACCAGTTGTATTCAACATTTTCATGAGTCGACTGTACAATCGGCCGCCATATTGAATGTCTGCACCAAAGACCTTTTATAGCCAATTATATCGAACCGTTTTAAAAATGTATTCTACAAAGTTTTTCAAATTATTATAAAATCATGTAAATAACGATTACTATGTTTGAATCTTATTTAAATTTTAGACGTAGGGCTTCATTGGTCAACGATATTCCTATTTGAGCATCCGCATAGATCAATTGGCTGCTTTCCTACATAAAAAAATATTTTACTATTAGATTAATTGGTGCATCTGTTAGGTACAATACCATAAAATACCATTCACGGTTATTTTCATAAAACTAAAAAAACTATAAATGGGATGGAGCGACATAGAGAGCGTCTAAAAAAATTGTCGCACGCTCCAACGTGCTGTGTTTGTTATTTTTTCTACTGAGCAAAGAAAAAATACTATTGATTGATATTTTTCGGTAACCCAATTGACGAACAAATTGTATTTTAATAATAATTCTTGTAAATGTAACAATGTTCAAGATAGTGAACTCCTATTCGACTAATGGCTATGATAAGTTTTGCCTCGCAAAAATGAAAATTTTTCAGTCTATATTTTGATGCCTAGGATATAAAGGCATTCCAAGGGAATCTAAACAATAAGTGCTGAAGCTCAAATAAGAACGTTTTAAACCGCCTGCAGAAAAAAAGGATAAGCCCCTATGTATTAGCACTAATTTAAGATTCTATGTTTTAATAGCGCTATTGGTTGTTGTTGTATTTTAAGTACATATGTCAGTTAGGTTAGTTTGCCATGGCGCGATGGGGCAAAGTAAGCTATCACTATTTATAAGCTGGCAATATTGGTGTGCACTACAAATGTCATTGTAAAATGTAAGTAATTGTGTAAAAATCATCATAACTTTTGAATGATGTTTCAAAATAAACTCTGTATGCTATACTTTAAATTTAAAAGATGTATAAATTCAGATATGTATGTTGATTTTACATAACAATTTATTTTTTCGAATTAAAAATTGCCTACTGTAATATTTGAATGCGTCAAATCAATCTGTTTGTCGCTACAACGTAAGGTGTGATCGCTTGCTCCAAATTTATGATTTTTCCAAGTTTTGTTGGTCAAGCTGACATTAAGAAAGAAATTCAAATTTTATAATCATCAATGTTGCCAGTATACAAGTAGATGGCTTGTCCCGTCGCGCAGCTTCCTCCGCGACCGCGAGTCTTCCGCCGCCGCTGCCGGCGCGCACAATTTTAGGTTATCTTAAGTGTAAGTGGTGGCTGTCAGATCACGCCCGCAGATCAGAGTTGGCCAAAAGGTAATCCAATTACTCCTGATTACTTCTGATGAAATTTTCAAAAGTAATCAGATTACTTTTTGCCCAGCCTGTCGCAGATATAGTGGAAAGCAGATGTGAAGATTATATATATTGATTTGTTGACTGATTAATTTCTTAGAAACCATAGATTTGTTATTTTGCTGATAATAGGGTAGGTATAATTTTATAAAGGTGCTTATTATTTATTAGTAATATATGTTTTGGGGATTTCGGCATGAGCCAGTGCTCCCCGATTTTTTCGTCAATATTTTTTGAAGGTCTAAAAAGCTTAATCATTTTCCTAAGCATAAACGCACTTGCCACAAACAAGCACAGCAGGATAAAATTTACACTTTAAAAATATATATATTGAAAAACTAAATCAAATCAGTACCCGTTTCGAAAACCTTCAAAATCTATATAAAAAATAAAAAACTTTTGCTATCGTGTATGTCTGATTTAAAAATATTGGTACTTACCCTATCAGTCAGTGGGCAAAGTTACATGCGGGCAATGTTGATATGTGCTTTTGAACATTATAAAATTTACAATGTTATACAGTGCACTAGTTAAATACGAAATTCCTCCCAGTGGACAAAAGGAAAAAAATAATAAAAATACTAGATTATCGTATATAGTTTTATTATTTTAGCATCTGTTTTTCATATATCTGCTACTGTACCCGATTAAAAAAAAAGTGAAATTGTTAGTGGAGCTGAATTGGCATTTTCACAATGCCAATTAGCATTTGCATTGCCAGTGTCAATAATGGCTTGAAAACTTCTGATGGTGTAATAAAGAAGGCTTTCCTGTTTTAAAATAATAACGCCCAGAGTTCTATCTTCTGTGTTATTTATTTAACCCCGCAAACCACAAAATTTGGTAGTTACTGACGTACAATTTTTTAGCATTAGACGGAACATTGATTTTGGAATTTCAATTTAAAAAAACAGTTGAAAATAAGTCACAGTAAATAATACCACTTAAAATCATTGACAAGCTTTCATACTTAATATAAATTGGGTTTATTAATTTTGAAGAATAGTCACATCAAGACTGTTTACCTAGTATGTTTACATTAGAACGTAGTTCTGCAAACAAGAACCAATCCACATGAATTTTTCATTTTAAAGATTGACTTGTTTGTTTTGATTTAAGATGTTGATTTGATTAAAATGACTAATTCGTGTGGATTGGTGTTTGTTTGCAGAGCTAAGTCTAACTTTAGTTATTTATAATTCAGTGTTGAAAGTTTGCTCTTTCTGTACAAGTGGCAGTGATCTTAAAACACGAAGTTACTGTATTGTGGTTACTTACATAATGTCTCTGTTTGGCTAGTACCTATTTCGTGGTACGTTATTGGCACTGGAAATGTAAATGGAAAGCAACCTGTAGAGCAATCGCTCAGCCTAGGCGTGGGCGTCGCTATTCGATACGCTTTTTACTCGTTGTGTATTTTATTTCAAAAATAAAATTGATGGACTGGTGTATGCAGTTTTTCATTAACCTTTTGAACGCAAAGAACTCTTAAAGTGTCGTTTAGAAACTTGAAAGTGGTTATGGCAGATGCTATCAAAACAATTGTCCCGCTGACACATAAGGTTTTTATTCGTTAGTTTAGATACTGGCGTGTAGGAGATTTTTCACTTTTAGGGACACCCAATTAGCGTGAAATTTAACTCTTAATTTTTGTCAGGTTTATAACGACAATGAAGCACTTAATTTCACAGAATTAGAGAATTAATGTTTTATTTCTGTTCTTTAAGCTACACTCATTTATAACGCGCTAAATGTAAAAAAAAAAATCAACTACTACTTACTAAATTAGTCGTCACTAACGTCTAACGTTTTTCCTTAAGTGAGCAGTTCTCAAAAAGTTTGTACAGTCAAGTGCAAAAATAAGCATCGAAAGAATCCGCTCATAAATATGTTACGACGTTCTTATTACACAGAATTAGAGTGCACTGGAACATATTTTTGAACATTTTTGTGTACACCTTATTTTGTCTGACATTGACTGCACATTTGGATCACGTCTTCGATATTGATTCCCAAAACGCCCCAGAAAGTTTGTATCGAAATTTCCTTTTTTGTTATCAGATTCCTATACATTTTTGGTAGCAAAAAGCAAGGTTTAATTACATCGTTATGGGGAATGTGGTGGATCTTGCTCATTATCATTCATCATCCATCGCTATACCTAGATATTTTTCTAACAGGAACGAAAGATTGACTAAATCAAACATCGACATAACTGTTATCGATGCGTACACCCTATTCTCATAAACATACTAGCTTCGTAAAATCAGGTAACCAAGAAATACCGGACTCATCTACGCTTTATTTTTAACCTTTTGACCGCTGTAGTCTGATATATCAGACAATCAATACCCAGCTCGTATCGCCGCAGTCTGATAAATAAGACAATTTTTTTCATGTTTTTCTCAAGTCATTCTTTACTTTTACAGAGCTTACTTTGGTTCTTTGCATAAGTAAGTCGCAGTAATTATTGATTAAGTAACAGTGAGACTGATCTGTTGATTTTATTATATTTTCTAGATGAAAATAAACTTCAATTATACCATTAGATTATGTATGATTTTACCCCAAGTCTCGTAGCCAAAGTCTTATATAAAAGACACTAGTGATGTGACGATGATTGGTATTGGCATATCTACGTCGACTTTCTCATTCGATATTTAGATTTACGACGTAAGATTTATTCATGCGACTGACCTTACTTAGCTAGCCTATTTGATCACTTCGATATGTTCTTATAAAATTATGACGTAAGTTGTCTAGTACATCGTCTACAAGATCGTCCGCTGAAGAATTATTTAGAATTTTGGAAGGAGCGGACGAAAATGAAGATTTCGAATCCGTCATAAAAATAATCTGCCGTAACCAGAATCTGTCCTTAACTGAATCAAGTTACCCAATGACTTAAGTAGCCACACCAAGTGTTGATACATTCGCTTCATACGCAATTGCCATGTAGATACTCCTTCGGCAGTTCTAGGTGCACGCGTTCAGTGTCTGGAAACTTGACTCTCAACACGACATGCCGTGATGGCCTCGCAGTACATGATAGAGTACCTAATCCTTATCATTGTGATACCATTCACTCTTTGGACATTTTGATTCCATGGATGTTTTGACCCTTGGACATTTTGACATATTTGAGTCCTTGGAAGTTTTCAAAGTTGAACTTAGAAATAAATATATTTGAATTGTATTAGTGCCTACCTACCAGGGTTTATCAGTGAAGTCTGTTTATTATAGATGGTAGAATATTTGAATCGATAAATAAGGGAAGACTCTGTTATCGTGGTTCATCGGTAACCCCTATCAAGTCATTGTATTCCGCTATAATAATTAACACAGACTACGCCATCGTCTTAAAAATGAGACCGCATGTGACGTCAAAGATGTAAAATAGAAAATTTTAGTGATGTGGATTACTCGATATTTCAAAATTATGTTCAGTCAACAAAATATATAAGATTGGTACTGTTTAGTAGTTAAAACAATTTGAGTACTATAATGTTGAGCTTACAATATTTATTTATCAAAAGAATTGTAAAATTGTATGATTTATTAAGCCAAACAACGTTGAAATTTTCAGATTCGATACGTTTCTAATGCGATCAGTCCTCTCCCTACTAGTGCCAACTTATCAACGAAAAAACAATCAAGCCTTCGCCAATGTCTGAAATAGTAGACCGCTCATGACGTCACAGATACGAAATGAGAAATAATAGTGATGTAGCAACGTCCATCAATAAATTTGCATAGCTGGTAAAATTCACAGATTCAAACCATTAATAAAAGGGACGAAACCATAATAAAGACATTTGTAAACGTGATTTAATTATAATAATATAATATTTAATGACAAGGTGGTAAAAAAAGAAGTTAATCACAGTAAACTATAAACAATAAAATATTTCATCGTAAGTTATGTGGCAAGCACTACACAGTTTGTTATAACTTAGTATAGGCGGCGACACGGGCACGTCCGATGACATCCCAAGCGGCGTTCAAAAGGTTAAATATCTAATACTTCATATGAATTATTATTGCCTATAGCGTTAGTGTTTCTTATTAGTCTTTGTTCTTTTAATGGGCACAAAATACAAGGTAAAAGAAAAATAATGTATCGTTTTGAATATGGTTTGCATTCTTGTAGATTATCTCTAAGTTACTGCGCATTATTTATTAATTACATTTATTTATCGACTACTACGAGACTTATCGATAACAAATGATGTCGATGTTTAATTTTGTCAATCTCTCGTTCCTGCTAGAAAAATATCTAGGTATATTCATCACCTACCAGCCTGACGTGATCCAAATGTACAACCTTTGTGAGAGATGTTAGTTCTAAAATGGGGGCAATGAAACACCAGCTCAAGGTCAAAATGTATTAAAAAAAATATGGATGCGCATTATACAATAGTGGTTTTAACAAATAAGCGTTCAGTCATATTATGCAAAATAAATGCAGTCACAAATTGACAACAGGTGTGTTCCAAAAGTTATTTAAACAAGTAATAGTAAACATAAGGGCAGTAAACAAAATAAAAAGAACATCATTCATTTATACATTTTTTTATGTTGGACGGTAACATTCGAAGCTGTACAGTCAGCGTCAAAAACTTTCAGCGGCTAAAGGAGTATGTAATATACCATGTATTTAGTATTATGTACCGAAAAATGTTGCCACTGACCGCAACAAAGTATTTGCCGCTAACTGTATGGGTATCGGAAAAGAAAATGATAAGTAATTATTGTCATAGAAACATCAGCAAAGCCCGGACGACGAGAGCAAAATGAACTTTTCACAAGTGCTTAATGAAATATCGACTATTCTATCGACATCCATATGAACAACTTTTAATTTTGAAATTTATAGATTTATTATATTTCCCTAGTATTTCCACTTCTTTTCCAGATATCAAAAAAATATGTAAGATTTTTAAAATGAAAACACCAACTTTTTTAGTCAACACATTCTGATATATCTTGTGTATGTGTATGTGTAATCTTAACAATTGCACTTTGAAATTTTGAACAATATTAAAGCTGGTTTTTAGGCTTTAATTTCGGTTTTGTAACTGTCCTATGGTACTAGGTATTTTTGACATATTATTGTTTATCAATTTTAGATCGCAATTCCTCTGATTATGTACGGTTGCATAAATTACTATTGATCAATACATTTCTAATTCATACAATGGTGGTATGGGTGTCGATAGAATAGTCGATATTTAACTAAGCATAAGTGACAAGTGCATTTTTGCTCCCGTCATCCGGGCTTTAAACATCAGTGTTTTTAAGTATAATCTCTGGCAGGTACTCTTATCTAACACTTTAGAATTCAATAATGGATGCGATTCTACGGCGGCCGCTAAACTTCCTAATTATTTTTAGGCGTCGCTAAACCACTTTGTTATTCTATGAGCAGTTGTCATAATCAAATATTTCTTAAATTTAGGCGGTCTATTCAATTTAGGCTTAGCTGCTTAAATGCTATTCAGTACATGTCTTTTTAAAACAAAAACATAGAAACGTCAAGCTAAACTGACTAATTTTAGCGGCGAATAAAATAGTCCCGTTTAAAATAAGGATAACACAAATACATCAAGTTTTACAGAATAATTATTTTCGAAATGGATGAAGAATACGTCAATATGTTCAACAAACACTTTAAATTCTGATTTATTAGAGTTTTCAGGATATAGTCTTTTATAGTTCGGTTTAAAATACGGTAAATAATTGTCATTAAACGCTCATCGCCGCCGCCATCGTCCAGGCCTCCTTCGCCTCCAACTTTGGAGCGCTTGAGAGAGTTGGAAGGGTTTTCCCCGCCCTCCTCGTTTCCGTCCATTATTTAAAACTACCTATAATTATGTTTAATATTTACACAACTATTTACAAAATGTAGTTATTTTAACTATAAAAAAATAATTTTATAATATGAAGCGAAAAAATTTTCAACCACTTTTTTCAAATTCCCGCCAAGAAAAAAAACTCCTTCTTAGCAGGCCTACTACCGCGAAAATCGAAATTCGTAAATTTCGAGGATTTTTCTCTGTCACTTAAACGAATGCGTCATTAGAGTGAGAGAGACAAATCCTCGAAATTTACGAATCTCGTTTTTCGCGGTAGGGCCGCAGTTTACTTTATAATGTTGCCCATTCAAATTGGAAAAAATATTTTTAAACACATAATTTAAAAAAGTCACTTTTTAGTGGTCTAACATGTGTAAACAAGTATTACATATATGTAATGGAATAAAACTTATTAAATTATCATATGTAACCCAAAATAAAAAACGATTTTACAGTTTTTATACAGATATCATTCATTCATTCGTTCACTTATTTTTTTAAAGTAGCAACACACTCGATTCAACTTAGAAATTTTAGAATATGGTTAAAAACTGGTTAAATTTAGTCAGGGTGACGTTCTGGAATAGCACTTGTCAAATTCGCCGTCTAAATTATAATTAAAAATTAGACATTTTAATTTTAGGCTATTTAGCCGATGTGCACGTAGAATCGCATCCACTGGGTCTATCACCTTTTCAATTACATTTGTTGCCATGGTTACTTTTGAAAAACGTCAGTTGGACAACGAATAAAATCATCTTCAAAGGCATCACATAAAATGTAATTGTCATGTCATTGTGCGAGTTATTCCTTTTCCATAGTAGCCCATCTGTAGAGCATATTACTATTCCGTGTTACATTATTTCTTCTAACAAAGGGTAACATCGCCATGCAAAAGATGATTTACCCACTTATTACTGATAACGATTTTTAGGTTAGAAAACATTATATGGGTCCAATCACCTTTGTCTTGTAACTTGTTGGTATGGTCACCATTAAAATCACACCTTAAGAGCATTAAAATTTACAAAACTTGTTTTTTTTTTGCAATTACGTGGCTTTTCCATGGTGGATCCTACTAATTATGTTAGTATAACGTGCAGGATAAATTATTAAAAAAAAAAAAGATGATTGGCCCATAGCTGTTTAAAAATGACTTTTTCATTATAGGAAACTAACCCCCTTATTCATAAACGTCTGTTAACTTAGCAATGCCATAAGTGTTTGTCCCTTTCGATCTTACAGACATATTGATAAGACCGAAAGGGACAAACAATACATATCAGCTTTTATAACTATAGCTCTTTTGAGAACCATTGGTAGTTGTGGAAAAATATATTATGTATAGGGCTTGCTATTCCGGTATTTTTTGCATGAGCAATACCGGGATCCCGATACTGGAATACAAAAATATCGGAATTGCAAGCCTTAATTCTCTATATCGGAAACCTTGGGTCCCTCGCTTTTATCACAATTTCTGTCAGTTTCATAAAAAATTGTTCATACATTTTGGTATTACACAAGTCTTATTTGTTTTTAAACATACATTAATATTTTTTTAGGAGTTATCATTTTATTCATCAAAGAGTATTCAATGGATTAGAGTTTTCTTCAGAGTTATTAATTAATAAATATTTTTTGACCAATTATTGACTCGTCTAGTTACGAAAGAGAACTTCGATAAGCCCACAATTTCGAGAAAAACTGTTTGTACACAGCGATGGACTTTTTCTTTGTTTGTTTGTTTTTTTCGAATGCATCCAATGATTGATGTGTTTTCATAAACAAACATCTAAAACTGATTTATTTATCGAATTATAGAAATGTTATGCGTTTAGTTTAGCTTGATTTTGTAACATTTCGTAAATCTATTACTTAGATATGGTTTTAACAAATAAATATTCTGAACATACGTCGTTTATTAGGATTAAAAAATCGTGTCATTTCCAGAAAAACCTATAAATTTAGCTAATATGTCTAAGGGTGAATCAACTTTTTTCTGTCAGTTATTACCATAGTTATGGTCGCCTGAGTTATGTTGGATTTATGTAAAATTATGCTATTTAATTTATGCAAACATGCATATAGTCCATGTTTGTAGATACTTTGTTAAGGAAAGGGATTATTGACATTAGAAGAATGGATGTTTGTATAGTTTAAGTATCATAATTATGCATAAAACTAGCTTGATTCAAGCGACCGTAACCATGGTAATAACAGACAGAAAAAAGTTGATGCACACATAATGGTAAAAAGTAAAACATATCAATATTTTCCTTTAATGAATGAAATAACTGGAGACATGTGAGCGGTTTTGAACATTTTTCTAATCCTTAGAGGTCACTTTTGTGTATTTCATATAAAACTTTAGTGTCAATCGTTTAGACAGTTCCAAAAAAAGATATCGATTCGACTTGCCATTCATGCTTATCGCCCTTCAGTCGAAACAATTTTTTTCTGATCTCTGTCCGTAGCTCTTTAACGGGTAGACAGATGTTAGAAATGTTTAAAATTGAACTTTTGCCACTTTGACACAATGTTGAAACATGGTGGGAAACATATTCCCTTTGCCTTATAAAGGGCTAAAGAACTTAACCGATCCTACAAATATTTCTTGATCTTCAAAATCCTGAAAGAGTTCATCGATCCTATTGCACAATACCTCAATCTTCATCCGCCAAATGCAGCGCCAAAACCGAGGACGCTCCAAAAGGCGATCTATACGTGACGCCAACCGAGTTGAACAGCTGTGTATGGGGCGCCACGTTAGCCAATAGGAGCCTCGGGGCGGAGAGGGCGGGTGGTAGGAGTGCGACTAGGAAGTATCATAATTATGTATAAAACTGGTGTGATTCAGGCAACCGTAACCATGGTAATAACAGACAGAAAAAAATTGATGCACCCATAATGGTAAAAAGTAAAACATATCAATATTTTTCTTTAACCCTTTACCGCATATCGTGACAAATTTGGGACTCTCGATATTTTCAACTACCACACTATTTTAACACATTATCTGTGTATCAACTTTACATTTAAATACTAGCTAGATATATAAATTACCCATTAGGGTAGTTATTAAACATTGAATTTTTCGCAATGTTACAAAAAATGATTGTAGAAAGTCAGTTGCAGAGATTCTGTGAACAGAGCAAGGCAGCCGTTTTTTGGACGCAGTTTTATTAAACATAAATCAAAGTTTTGGTGAATTTATAGTTGTTAGTATACAGTGACATGAATCCCCAATATTTTTACGGCAGTCGACGTAAGTAATTATATTTACATTACATTAATTTATTTAATTAAATTTTGTTCCATATTCGGAACATAATGCATTCACGGCTTTTTGAACTAAGACAAATGTGGCACAACATGCAGTCTAGTCAAAGAATACTAATCTTCATATTTGGAACTGTATGCATGGGAGGTGTAGATCTTCTAGACGCGATGTTGGGATTTTACGGAATAAAAGTAAGGAGCAAAAAGTGGCATCACAGGCTGTTTTTCCACTTAGTAGACCTAAGTTGCGTCTATAGCTGGTTGTTGTGGAGGCGCAGCATATCACAGAGAGGAGAAAATACATATATGCCTTTACTGGACTTAAAGTTGAATTTTACAGAAGTTTTGATGGCAGAGGATTTTAGAGTATTTACACCTACACGTCGCGGCAGTATAAATATTGTTGTTGGAATATGAAGTTTTTTTACGTTTTGAGCAATAGGTACCATACTGGTCATGACCTCATATTGTTCCAAATTTGTCTAGTATATAATTCTAGCCAAGATTGCATGTTGTTCCAGATTTGCCCGCAATTGTTTTTCAAAAATAAAGTAATTAAAAACATTTATATGTTTTTTTCATTATTTTTCTAAGCCTATATTTCTCATTTATAATTACATATATTTTTTTCAAACACACAAAAAAATCCATGCGGTAAAGGGTTAATGGATGAAATAACTAAAGACATGTGAGCGGTTTTGAACATTTTTCTAATCCTTAGAGGTCACTTTTGTGTATTTCATATAAAACTTTAGTATCTATCGTTTTGACAGTTCCAAAAATATATCGATTCATGTTTATCGTCAGTCAATACAAATATTTCCTTTCTTGACTAAAGAACTTAACCGATCTTACAAATATTTCCTGATCTACAAATCCTGAAAGAGTTCATCGATCCTATTGCAAAACTCAATCTTCATCAGCCAAATGCAGCGCTAAAACGGACGCCGCTCCAAAAGGCGATCTATACGTGACACCAACCGAGTTGAACAGCTGTGTATGGGGCGCGACGTTGGCCAATAGGAGCCTCGGAGCGGAGAGGGCTGGTGGTAAGAGTGCGACGAGGGTGGCGCGGGCGGTGTCCAGGGCGGAGCCCCACGCTCCCGTGTCGTCGCGGGGCTCCAGTACTACAAGCGAGCCGCGGGACGATGACGCCCATTCTAAGAGTTGTGGGGTGCTAGAAAGGAAAGAATATGTGGTAAAATTAAATATAAATATTAGCTATCTATACAGAGTGTTTTTTTTAAGTGGGACAGTATGGGGAAATCGGAAACTATAGAAGATACAAGGAAGCTGTCTTAGGAGACATTAGGTATTTTTTTGAGATAACAATTTTGGCACATTCAAAATTTTGGTCAAGTGCGAGTTGTACCTAAAAATTAATAATATTGATAAAAAAATCTTTGACGCAGATCGACGTGATTTCATGCGTAGTCAATTTTATTGTATGGTATGAAAAAATCTGAACAGCTGAAGTTAGTCAAATTTAAGAAAACCATTTCTCATGTTACCTACATCCACTGTGAACTGTCTACTACTGCAAGGTAGTTGCTGCAATTTAAAAAAGTATTACTTACACTTTTCGAACATGACATTTAAATTTGGAACGTTTTATTTAAGTTCAAAAGGATTTTAATAAGTTACATGTCGCGAGCTCATTCCGTCACCGTACGGCACTCTCTCGAGTGCCGTACGGTGACGGAAATAAAAATAAATTTTATAGCATTAAAATTCACAATTCTTTAAGTTTTTTCACAGGTCACGAGGCCTTCCCGAGGTGAATAACCCACTAATCATGATAGTAAAACTTGCATATAACCAAATAACGCCATAAAAAAGTGATAGACATAAGCTGTCTAACTAAAAATCAAAATCCTGTAAAAATCACACTTAACATAACACTTTGTCGCTGTACTTTCTCAAATTCCGTATGGGACGGCATTAAGAATACATTTGTCACCACCCCAATTCTTCCCACAGGTGTCGTAAAAGTCAACTAAGGAATTTAAATGTCACTGACCATTCATTGATGATGAGCAGCAGCGCCATCATTACTGAAATCGCCAATCCGCTTGGCGATTATGGATGGACATTTACCTCCTAATGCGTCTATACGCGTAGAAAATAGGAAAGACCTACAACCAAGAGTGGGCTTAAATAGGCTGACGATGTGTGTATGTGTGTTTCTCAAAAAAATGCGACTTAATTTAAGTAATCACTGCCTGTACTTTCTTGAATCTATCGAGTACTTATTAAAACGAGTCTAAATAAAGGAGAAAAGGTAAAAAAATAAATAAATATTTTTTTTTACCTGTCTTTTTCTATGAGTAGTCTTAAAGTGTTGGGATACTTATCGTTTATCACCGACGTCACAGCATCCGATTTACATATGTAAGTCAACGAAAATCAATATAAAAATATAAATTATTTTAGATTGAAAGCTCGCGATCTCATCTCAAAAAACGTTTTCCACCTATATATTTAAGTAGGTAGCTAAGAAAAAGACCAACTCGAATTTTAACACATGTCAAAATCATTGTCAAATTTATCTATTCACTTCAACATACAAAAACTACGTTATTATGTGATCGCTAGTAGAATGTGTTCGATTTAAGCTGGACCCAGCCCAGTAAAAATGCAAAAACAAGAACTACAGCATACTCGCAAAATGTAAAAGTTTTCAGAGCAAAAAAAAGGAACTACAGCATACTCGCAAAATGTAAAAGTTTTCAGAATCGATCCAATTTACACGTGAAATGTAGTAAATCAATTTCCTATGGTTTACCGATATTTAAGGTGTATCAGTAAAAGGTATAATATACAACGGATTACCCCACATCTGAGTATTCGGACATACTATTCACAATGTGTTCTCTAAGTTTTGTCACTTTTATGGACATCCAATTAGGGACATTAAAAATACTTAATTTCAGTCAGGTTCGTAATGACAATTTTAACACCAATGCCGAGCTTTATTGAAATTAACATTTAATTAAGTGCTTAATCGTCGTTACAAAGACTAATTTTTTTTTTAATTTTACGCTTATTGGTCTTTTTGTATGTACTTTTAGCCGAAAATAAATACTTACTTTTCATCATAAGCCTATGATAGTCCACTGCTGGACGTAGGCCTCTCCTATTAACTATGCGTATAGACGCATTAGGAGGTAAATGCCCATAATCCCGGGCAAGCGGATTGGTGATCGCAGTACTAACTTTTATTTAACCATAAGGGCGTTTGTGCACTACACTGACTTTTACCGTCCGGTAGTCCGGTTTTTTACGGTCCGATATGCCACGCCATTAAATGTACATAGTAGCTTGTGCACTATACGTAATTTTACCGTCCGACATTTTACTTTTCCCCATTCCAAACAGTATTTTTCCGATCCGAGATGACAGCTATGAAAAACGTGTTAATGCTTGTGCACTGCGTCCGGAATTGCACTGACTTTTACCGTCCCCGATAGTCCGATTTTACAAAATTGAACCGTAAAAAACCGGACTACCGGACGGTAAAAGTACGCACCTCCGAGTAAAAAGACGGACAAGTGCACAAGCCAATCACGCGTTTTTTTCATGCCATATCGGACTATGAAAACTCGATCTGCCGGACAGTAAAATTCATTGTGGTGCACAATCGCCCTAAAGCTTATTCCCACCAGACAATAAAATTCCCAATACGTCTAATAAACGAAGTTTGTCTGCCCAGTATGTGTCTCTGCGTATGTGTTTGCACATACCGGTGGTGCTGCGCTGTACTATGTAGCTCCAGCAGCGTGCGGGCCTCCGCAGCCCCGCTCGTGCGGGACGATGAGAATTCTAAGGAGCAATCTACAAAGGATCTCGCGGTTAGTATTGTAGGAATTTCGTGACAGTTTTAGCGCTATTATCGTAGGAGGTCCGTTCCGTAGGCGTTAACCCCGCACTAATATAGACTACATACATACATTATATCATTAGCCTATGATAGTCCACTGCTGGACGTAGGCCTCTTTTATTAACTATGCGTATAAACGCATTAGGAGGTAAATGCCCATAATCGCCACGCTGGGCAAGCATTGACGATCGCAGTAATGTGTCCACTATCATGACGCTGCTGCCCATCATCGATATTCTATCAAAGTATGATCAGTGACACTTCAATCTCTTAGTCGAACCTTACGACACCCGCCCTGTAAAGTTAGTAAAAGGTCCCCCGCTGGCAGGGCCGGATTTAGAGGTTGAGACTTGAGAGACTTCGGGGCAACAAAGGAGTGGAGGTCCCCAGGTCCCCAATTACTTTCCAAATAAAGTAAACAATTTCAGTCAAGTTTTTCAATAAATATTTCTTGTGGAAACAAGTATAGATTATTTTATTATTTAACAAACATATAAATAACAGGGCAAAGGACTTTTGCCGGTTACAAGAAAAAAAAGAAAACTCACACTAGCCACTTTCAAGATAGAACAGAGAAAGAAAAAATTCTATAAGTGAAAATATCGTGAAGAAATTTTTACTAGTGTTTGTTAGTTGGAATTCGAAAATTTTTTTTCAAAATTCTAATGTGGGGGCTCCTCTTTCGTGGAGGCCCCGGGACGTTGCCCCGGTTGCCCCCCGCCCTTAAATCCGGTCCTGCCCGCTGGGCGGGTTCCGTCGCCATCACACATTGTGTGACTTATACTAATGTGATACCTGTAAATGTATTACCTTGGATGTTGTATCGCAGTCTCGGGGTCATGTAACGCTAGTAACAGAAGGTCCCCCGCTAAGCGGGTTCCGTCGCCATCACACATTGTGTGACTTATACTAATGTGATACCTGTAAATGTATTACCTTGGATGTTGTATCGCAGTCTCGGGGTCATGTAACGCTAGTAACAGAAGGTCCCCCGCTAAGCGGGTTCCGTCGCCACCACGCATTGTGTGACTTATACTAATGTGATACCTGTGAATGTATTACCTTGGATGTTGTATCGCAGTCTCGGGGTCATGTAACGCTAGTAACAGAAGGTCCCCCGCTAAGCGGGTTCCGTCGCCATCACACATTGTGTGACTTATACTAATGTGATACCTGTGAATGTATTACCTTGGATGTTGTATCGCAGTCTCGGGGTCATGTAGCGCTAGTAACAGAAGGTCCCCCGCTAAGCGGGTTCCGTCGCCATCACACATTGTGTGACTTATACTAATGTGATACCTGTGAATGTATTACCTTGGATGTTGTATCGCAGTCTCGGGGTCATGTAACGCTAGTAACAGAAGGTCCCCCGCAAAGCGGGTTCCGTCGCCATCACACATTGTGTGACTTATACTAATGTGATACCTGTAAATGTATTACCTTGGATGTTGTATCGCAGTCTCGGGGTCATGTAACGCTAGTAACAGAAGGTCCCCCGCTAAGCGGGTTCCGTCGCCACCACGCATTGTGTGACTTATACTAATGTGATACCTGTGAATGTATTACCTTGGATGTTGTATCGCAGTCTCGGGGTCATGTAACGCTAGTAACAGAAGGTCCCCCGCTAAGCGGGTTCCGTCGCCATCACACATTGTGTGACTTATACTAATGTGATACCTGTGAATGTATTACCTTGGATGTTGTATCGCAGTCTCGGGGTCATGTAGCGCTAGTAACAGAAGGTCCCCCGCTAAGCGGGTTCCGTCGCCATCACACATTGTGTGACTTATACTAATGTGATACCTGTGAATGTATTACCTTGGATGTTGTATCGCAGTCTCGGGGTCATGTAACGCTAGTAACAGAAGGTCCCCCGCAAAGCGGGTTCCGTCGCCATCACACATTGTGTGACTTATACTAATGTGATACCTGTGAATGTATTACCTTGGATGTTGTATCGCAGTCTCGGGGTCATGTAACGCTAGTAACAGAAGGTCCCCCGCTAAGCGGGTTCCGTCGCCATCACACATTGTGTGACTTATAGTAATGTGATACCTGTGAATGTATTACCTTGGATGTTGTATCGCAGTCATGTAACGCTAGTAACAGAAGGTCCCCCGCTAAGCGGGTTCCGTCGCCACCACGCATTGTGTGACTTATACTAATGTGATACCTGTGAATGTCTTACCTTGGATGTTGTATCGCAGTCTCGGGGGCATGTAACGCTAGTAACAGAAGGTCCCCCGCTAAGCGGGTTCCGTCGCCATCACACATTGTGTGACTTATACTAATGTGATACCTGTGAATGTATTACCTTGGATGTTGTATCGCAGTCTCGGGGTCATGTAGCGCTAGTAACAGAAGGTCCCCCGCTAAGCGGGTTCCGTCGCCATCACACATTGTGTGACTTATACTAATGTGATACCTGTGAATGTATTACCTTGGATGTTGTATCGCAGTCTCGGGGTCATGTAACGCTAGTAACAGAAGATCCCCCGCAAAGCGGGTTCCGTCGCCATCACACATTGTGTGACTTATACTAATGTGATACCTGTGAATGTATTACCTTGGATGTTGTATCGCAGTCTCGGGGTCATGTAACGCTAGTAACAGAAGGTCCCCCGCTAAGCGGGTTCCGTCGCCATCACACATTGTGTGACTTATAGTAATGTGATACCTGTGAATGTATTACCTTGGATGTTGTATCGCAGTCTCGGGGTCATGTAACGCTAGTAACAGAAGGTCCCCCGCTAAGCGGGTTCCGTCGCCATCACACATTGTGTGACTTATACTAATGTGATACCTGTGAATGTATTACCTTGGATGTTGTATCGCAGTCTCGGGGTCATGTAACGCTAGTAACAGAAGGTCCCCCGCTAAGCGGGTTCCGTCGCCATCACACATTGTGTGACTTATACTAATGTGATACCTGTGAATGTACCATGGATGTTGTATCGCAGTCTCGGGGTCATGTAACGCTAGTAACAGAAGGTCCCCCGCAAAGCGGGTTCCGTCGCCATCACACATTGTGTGACTTATACTAATGTGATACCTGTGAATGTATTACCTTGGATGTTGTATCGCAGTCTCGGGGTCATGTAACGCTAGTAACAGAAGGTCCCCCGCTAAGCGGGTTTCGTCGCCATCACACATTGTGTGACTTATACTAATGTGATACCTGTGAATGTATTACCTTGGATGTTGTATCGCAGTCTCGGGGTCATGTAACGCTAGTAACAGAAGGTCCCCCGCTAAGCGGGTTTCGTCGCCATCACACATTGTGTGACTTATACTAATGTGATACCTGTGAATGTATTACCTTGGATGTTGTATCGCAGTCTCGGGGTCATGTAACGCTAGTAACAGAAGGTCCCCCGCTAAGCGGGTTTCGTCGCCATCACACATTGTGTGACTTATACTAATGTGATACCTGTGAATGTATTACCTTGGATGTTGTATCGCAGTCTCGGGGTCATGTAACGCTAGTAACAGAAGGTCCCCCGCTAAGCGGGTTTCGTCGCCATCACACATTGTGTGACTTATACTAATGTGATACCTGTGAATGTATTACCTTGGATGTTGTATCGCAGTCTCGGGGTCATGTAACGCTAGTAACAGAAGGTCCCCCGCTAAGCGGGTTTCGTCGCCATCACACATTGTGTGACTTATACTAATGTGATACCTGTGAATGTATTACCTTGGATGTTGTATCGCAGTCTCGGGGTCATGTAACGCTAGTAACAGAAGGTCGGCCGCGGGGCGGGGCTCCGTCGGCGATAGAACTTTGCCGCCGGACAAGCGGTACGCCGCTAACGCGCTTGCTACTAACGGACATGTATCTGTAAATAGATGGAACGGTTAGAAAATCTCTTGGAATGTATTTAACTATTTTTGAGTATGTATGTATCGACGCCGTGCGCCCGCAGTATGCGTGCGGCCTTTACATACACGGTACTCGCGAGCATCGCGAAAGATTTTAACTATGCATTCTAGACATCAAAATAAACAAAAAATACTATGGGACCTAATGTCAAATTCCACAAAATTATTTTTTTCTATTTTTTAGATTTTTTTGAATACTTTTTAACATTTCCAATACTTTTTATAATAACAACAATTTCTGTGCTCAAGTCTATAATGGTAAAGGAAGGACACATACCATCAAGTGACACAGCATATGTGTCAACGCCGTGTGACCGCAATAGACGCGCAGCGGCGAGAGCGGCGGCGGCGGCAGGACCGCGGGCGACACACGCTAGTGCTATCGGCCGCTGATGCGCGTTGCGTGGGTCCAGTCTGAAACACGCCATACTTTTGTTTAACACACTCTCTCTTCCTGGCTATGCATCCCACATGGTGGTGGGGTCAGCCTTCTTTATTTTTCTCCTCCACTTCGCCCTATCCTTGACGTCGTTTTCAGAAACATCGCATTTAGCCAGCAACACATTTGTCCAGGTAGTCTTAAGCCTCCCTCTTGAACGTTTTCCGGGGACAGATTTAGCAATTGGTTGCCAACATAATCGGGTGGTCTTCTCTTGACATGTCCATACCATCTCATCCTGCTTTCCTGTAGCTTATCGGTTATGTCACGGACTCCCAGAATACCTCGCATGTATTCATTGCGGATCTTGTCCAGTCTGGTGACTCCGCACATCCACCTCAGCATCTTCATCTCTGCTACATGAATGGCATGGACATATCCTTGTGTCACGGCCCAGGTCTCAATGCCGTATATAAGTAATAATAAGAATAAATAATACACATTGTCACATACGTATATGGGTGAGTCAACTTTTTTCTGTCTGTTATTGCCATGGTTACGGTCGCGATTCACTATGCGAACATACATGTTTCTGGTGTTAATAAGCCCTTTCCTTAATGGGCCACCTATGGACATGCACCACTTGCATGGTTGCCTAATTTACGTAGCATAATTTTGCATAAAATCAGCGTGACTCAGGCGACCGTAACCATAGCAATAATAGACAAAAAAAAGTTGATACACTCATATTATTATCAAACCGGAATCATTGTTTCAGACCTAGCATGTAACTCATTAGAATAATTAAGTTACTTTTTAGGGTTCCGTAGCCAAAATGGCAAAAACGGAACCCTTATAGATTCGTCATGTCCGTCTGTCCGTCTGTCACAGCCGATTTACTCGGAAACTATAAATGCTACAGTAACGAAATTTGGTAAGAATATGTGTTGTATGAACCGCTACAGGATTATTATATTTTTCAGCTTGGAGTCACGAAAGAAGTCTTAGAGTTGTGGAAACACAAAAAGCTGGAAAATAAAGAAACTAAGGATGTCGAACAAACTGGCTCAAAGAAGAAATTAAGCAAATAAAAAGATCAAATTATCAGACAATGTATGTCAGAGAACTCAAATGTTAATGTATATCCTCGTTCTGCCCAATGTGATTTATAAAGGACTTACTCGATTTTTGTCAAATTAATAATGAATGAAAAGACTGTTTAGGTTGAGGCAACACTAAAAATTCTTTTCTTTTATGTAATCTGTAAAACAAAAGAAAATCGAATATATTTCCAAACTCATTAATAGCTCAAACTTAGTATGACGGACAGGACGAGGACATCTCTGTAATCTGAGTATGAATATCTCTTTTCTGTTGTCGATAATAAAAATCGGATATACTGAACCATTTCATATTTACTATTACTACTCGTAGTCACCTTTGGTTATTCAGAAAACGATTTGAAAAAAAAATTGGGTGGGATACTCCATATCACCATAATCACATCATCATCAGCCTATGATAGTCCACTGCTGGACGTAGGCCTCTCCTATTTACAATGCGTATAGACGCATTAGGAGGTAAATGCCCATAATCGCCACACTGGGCAAGCGGATTGGATCGCAGTAATGTGTCCACTATGATGACGCTGCTGCCCATCATCAATCTTTTATCAAATAATGGTCAGTGACACTTCAATCCCTTAGTCGACTCTTACGACACCCGCAGGAGGAATTGAGGTGGTGACAAATGTATTCTTACTGCCGTCACCACACGGATAACACTCGACGGTACTTCATTAAATTTCGAGGATTTGTCTCTGTCACTCCAATGAAAGTGTCATTAGAGTGACGGAGATAAATCCTACAGTGGATTTCGAAGTTGTTGATAGGGCCGCTCTGCCGTCCAAGCTTCCTGCCGCCCAGAGGCCTATTAAAAGGTCTATTTCCTACATTATTGATTCAAAATTCACTGGCAAACTTTATTGTCTGGGCGGCAGGATGTTAATGTAGAAAGCAGTATATGTTATGAAACTCCATAGAAAAAAGCTATCTTAAGTTCTATGTAAAAGGCTACACTAAGACAGCAGCGCTGACTCATTGTTGAATCTACTGTATAAATGATCACTTCAGTCGTCCATAAAACACAAGTCTGACTCTGTTCTTGTCTCCTTGTCATCTAACACCTCGCAGCTTTAAAAATAAACCGTCATAACTCAAAAAACGTGAATTTTGGGAAATCGAGATTAAAGTTTAAATTTATTTTTAGACATTTTTTTTGTTACTGTAATGTTGTTAATTCGTTAAGAGTATTAATTTGATTGCATTGTTCATAGTGTCTATTTTGATATTACGTTCAAACTAAAACAAAATCTTTCATATATATAATAAATTGAGCTTAGAAAAAACCCTTACGGAAATATGCCGTTTTATGATGAAATATTTTTTTATTAGTTTAATATATATAATGGCACAAATCAAAGTAGTTTCAATAAATATTTTATCATAAAACGCGTTATCTTCGAATTGACCTATTTTTTAATACAAATACTAAAACAACCTTAACTCATATTTTATACAGTAAGGCGATATATCGAAATGTCTCTCATCATGAGCAATTGAGCATCCTTCCTATTCATGTATCGGGTCATAATTGAAGTTTGCCTGTTTAGCACAAACTGAATCAACAACTCATGCCATCTCTCTCTGTAATGCTATTTTGGCGGGTCTGAGAAAGAGATCGGGTAAACCTATCGAACATATTTGCGTTTTAGTACATTAACTAAATTTTTGACAATTTTGAGTTATGACGGCTTATTTTTAAAGCTGCGACCTGTTAATTCTACAGAAGCGTTTAACAGTCCCACCTGCGAGTGCCACCGACAAGCTTCAACGCGACATCAGCGGTCGCTCTCGCGAACAACGCTCTCGCAGAATGCTGGATCTCTTCGTCCACCCTCAACCCGGCCCACAGCCTGCCCCTCAACATGGCCGACACGCTGGGCAGCCTGGTGCCGGAGTCGGTGACGTAGTCTGTCGCCCCGGAGCGCTATCTGACTCTCTTGTCTCCTTGTCATCTGACACCAATGTTGGACCACCACACTGGGCAGCCTGGTGCCGGAGTCGGTGACGTAGTCTGTCGCCCCGGAGCGCTATCTGACTCTCTTGTCTCCTTGTCATCTGACACCAATGTTGGACCACCACACTGGGCAGCCTGGTGCCGGAGTCGGTGACGTAGTCTGTCGCCCCGGAGCGCTATCTGACTCTCTTGTCTCCTTGTCATCTGACACCAATGTTGGACCACCACACTGGGCAGCCTGGTGCCGGAGTCGGTGACGTAGTCTGTCGCCCCGGAGCGCTATCTGACTCTCTTGTCTCCTTGTCATCTGACACCAATGTTGGACCACCACACTGGGCAGCCTGGTGCCGGAGTCGGTGACGTAGTCTGTCGCCCCGGAGCGCTATCTGACTCTCTTGTCTCCTTGTCATCTGACACCAATGTTACGGAGCGCTATCTGACTCTCTTGTCTCCTTGTCATCTGACACCAATGTTACGGAGCGCTATCTGACTCTCTTGTCTCCTTGTCATCTGACACCAATGTTACGGAGCGCTATCTGACTCTCTTGTCTCCTTGTCATCTGACACCAATGTTACGGAGCGCTATCTGACTCTCTTGTCTCCTTGTCATCTGACACCAATGTTACGGAGCGCTATCTGACTCTCTTGTCTCCTTGTCATCTGACACCAATGTTACGGAGCGCTATCTGACTCTCTTGTCTCCTTGTCATCTGACACCAATGTTACGGAGCGCTATCTGACTCTCTTGTCTCCTTGTCATCTGACACCAATGTTAAACCTAAAAGCGTCTCACCTGCGAGTGCCACCGACAAGCTTCAACGCGACATCAGCGGTCGCTCTCGCGAACAACGCTCTCGCAGAATGCTGGATCTCTTCGTCCACCCTCAACCCGGCCCACCGCCTGCCCCGCAACATGGCCGACACGCTGGGCAGCCTGGTGCCGGAGTCGGTGACGTAGTCTGTCGCCCCGGAGCGCTATCTGACTCTCTTGTCTCCTTGTCATCTGACACCAATGTTACGGAGCGCTATCTGACTCTCTTGTCTCCTTGTCATCTGACACCAATGTTACGGAGCGCTATCCGACTCTCTTGTCTCCTTGTCATCTGACACCAATGTTACGGAGCGCTATCTGACTCTCTTGTCTCCTTGTCATCTGACACCAATGTTAAACCTAAAAGCGTCTCACCTGCGAGTGCCACCGACAAGCTTCAACGCGACATCAGCGGTCGCTCTCGCGAACAACGCTCTCGCAGAATGCTGGATCTCTTCGTCCACCCTCAACCCGGCCCACAGCCTGCCCCGCAACATGGCCGACACGCTGGGCAGCCTGGTGCCGGAGTCGGTGACGTAGTCTGTCGCCCCGGAGCGCTATCTGACTCTCTTGTCTCCTTGTCATCTGACACCAATGTTAAACCTACTGTCCATAAAATGATGAACATACTCGACCATCCTAATGCTGTTTGTCTCCTTGTCATTGAACAACAATGTTAGATCTACTGTACAAATAATCTCTTCAGTCGTCCATAAAACACACGTCTGACTCTGTTCCTCTCCTTGTCATCTGACACCAATGTTAAACCTAAAAGCGTCTCACCTGCGAGTGCCGCCTACAAGCTTCAACGCGACATCAGCGGTCGCTCTCGCGAACAACGCTCTCGCAGAATGCTGGATCTCTTCGTCCACCCTCAACCCGGCCCACAGCCTGCCCCTCAACATGGCCGACACGCTGGGCAGCCTGGTGCCGGAGTCGGTGACGTAGTCTGTCGCCCCGGAGCGCTATCTGACTCTCTTGTCTCCTTGTCATCTGACACCAATGTTACGGAGCGCGATCTGACTCTCTTGTCTCCTTGTCATCTGACACCAATGTTAAACCTACTGTTTTTTAAACAGTAGGTTTAACGTCATTAGAGTGACAGCGACAAATCCTCCTTTGCAGATTATGATCGCAGTAGGGCCGCTGACTCATTGTTAAACCTACTATATAAATATCTTCAGTCGTCCATAAAATGTCCGGAACACACTCAGTCTATTCTTGTCTCCTTATCATCTAACAACAATGTTACATCTACTGTGTAAATGATCTCTTCAGTCGTCCGAAAAATGATGAACATACTCGATCATCATAATGCTGTTTGTCTCCTTGGCATCTAACACCAATGTCTAATTTACTGTATAAAAGCGTCTCACCTGCGAGTGCCGCCTACAAGCTTCAACGCGACATCAGCGGTCGCTCTCGCGAACAACGCTCTCGCAGAATGCTGGATCTCTTCGTCCACCCTCAACCCGGCCCACAGCCTGCCCCGCAACATGGCCGACACGCTGGGCAGCCTGGTGCCGGAGTCGGTGACGTAGTCTGTCGCCCCGGAGCGCTATCTGACTCTCTTGTCTCCTTGTCATCTGACACCAATGTTAAACCTACTGTCCATAAAATGATGAACATACTCGACCATCCTAATGCTGTTTGTCTCCTTGTCATTGAACAACTATGTTAAATCTACTGTACAAATAATCTCTTCAGTCGTCCATAAAACACACGTCTGATTCTGTTCCTCTCCTTGTCATCTAACACCAATATTAAACCTACTGTTTAAAAGCGTCTCACCTGCGAGTGCCACCGACAAGCTTCAACGCGACATCAGCGGTCGCTCTCGCGAACAACGCTCTCGCAGAATGCTGGATCTCTTCGTCCACCCTCAACCCGGCCCACAGCCTGCCCCTCAACATGGCCGACACGCTGGGCAGCCTGGTGCCGGAGTCGGTGACGTAGTCTGTCGCCCCGGAGCGCTATCTGACTCTCTTGTCTCCTTGTCATCTGACGCCAATGTTAAACCTACTGTCCATAAAATGATGAACATACTCGACCATCGTAATGCTGTTTGTCTCCTTGTCATTGAACAACAATGTTAAATCTACTGTACAAATAATCTCTTCAGTCGTCCATAAAACACACGTCCAACTCTCTTCTTGTCTCCTTGTCATCTGACACCAATGTTAAACCTAAAAGCGTCTCACCTGCGAGTGCCACCGACAAGCTTCAACGCGACATCAGCGGTCGCTCTCGCGAACAACGCTCTCGCAGAATGCTGGATCTCTTCGTCCACCCTCAACCCGGCCCACAGCCTGCCCCTCAACATGGCCGACACGCTGGGCAGCCTGGTGCCGGAGTCGGTGACGTAGTCTGTCGCCCCGGAGCGCTATCTGACTCTCTTGTCTCCTTGTCATCTGACACCAATGTTAAACCTACTGTCTATAAAATGATGAACATACTCGACTATCCTAATGCTGTTTGTCTCCTTGTCATTGAACAACAATGTTAGATCTACTGTACAAATAATCTCTTCAGTCGTCCATAAAACACACGTCTGACTCTGTTCTTGTCTCCTTGTCATCTGACACCAATGTTAAACCTACTGTCCATGAAATGATGAACATACTCGACCATCCTAATGCTGTTTGTCTCCTTGTCATTGAACAACAATGTTAGATCTACTGTACAAATAATCTCTTCAGTCGTCCATAAAACACACGTCTGACTCTGTTCTTGTCTCCTTGTTATCTGACACCAATGTTAAACCTACTGTCCATAAAATGATGAACATACTCGGCAATCCTAATGCTGTTTGTCTCCTTGTCATTGAACAACAATGTTAAATCTACTGTACAAATAATCTCTTCAGTCGTCCATAAAACACACGTCTGACTCTGTTCCTCTCCTTGTCATCTAACACCAATGATTAACCTAAAAGCGTCTCACCTGCGAGTGCCGCCGACAAGCTTCAACGCGACATCAGCGGTCGCTCTCGCGAACAACGCCCTGGCAGAATGCTGGATCTCACTCCAATGAAAGTGTCATTAGAGTGACGGAGACAAATCCTACAAATTTGTGGATTTCGAAGTCCGTGATAGGGCCGCTCTGCCGTCCTAGCTTCCTGCCGCCCAGAGGCCTATTAAAAGGTCTATTTTATTTCCTACATTATTGATTCAAAATTCACTGGCAAATTTTATTGTCTGGGCGGCAGGAGGTTAATGTAGAAAGCAGTATATTATAAATAAATAAATAAATAATAAATATCTTGGGACATCTTACACAAATCGACCTAGTCCCACGGTAAGCTCAATTAAGGCTTGTGATGTGGGTACTAAGCGACGATATATATAATAGATAGATACATATAGATACTTAAATACATAGACAGCCATGACCAAGGAACAAATATTTGTGATAAATAAAGACACAAATAATGCCCTCGCCGGGATTCGAACTCGGAACCTCCAGCTTCGTAGGCAGGGTCACTGCCAACTAGGCTATGGAGGCTGATTATGTTAAGGTTAGTTTATGAAACTCCATAGAAAATATATATCTTAAGTTCTATGTAAAAGGCTACACTAAGATAGCAGCGCTGACTCATTGTTGAATCTACTGTATAAATAAATGATCACTTCAGTCGTCCATAAAACACACGTCCAACTCTCTTCTTGTCTCCTTGTCATCTAACACCAATATTAAACCTGCTGTTTAAAAGCGTCTCACCTGCGAGTGCCACCGACAAGCTTCAACGCGACATCAGCGGTCGCTCTCGCGAACAACGCTCTCGCAGAATGCTGGATCTCTTCGTCCACCCTCAACCCGGTCCACAGCCTGCCCCTCAACATGGCCGACACGCTGGGCAGCCTGGTGCCGGAGTCGGTGACGTAGTCTGTCGCCCCGGAGCGCTATCTGACTCTCTTGTCTCCTTGTCATCTGACACCAATGTTAAACCTACTGTCCATAAAATGATGAACATACTCGACCATCCTAATGCTGTTTGTCTCCTTGTCATTGAACAACAATGTTAAATCTACTGTACAAATAATCTCTTCAGTCGTCCATAAAACACACGTCTGACTCTGTTCTTGTCTCCTTGTCATCTAACACCAATGTTAAACCTACTGTCCATAAAATGATGAACATACTCGACCATCCTAATGCTGTTTGTCTCCTTGTTATTGAACAACAATGTTAAATCTACTGTACAAATAATCTCTTCAGTCGTCCATAAAACACACGTCTGACTCTGTTCCTCTCCTTGTCATCTGACACCAATGTTAAACCTAAAAGCGTCTCACCTGCGAGTGCCGCCTACAAGCTTCAACGCGACATCAGCGGTCGCTCTCGCGAACAACGCTCTCGCAGAATGCTGGATCTCTTCGTCCACCCTCAACCCGGCCCACAGCCTGCCCCTCAACATGGCCGACACGCTGGGCAGCCTGGTGCCGGAGTCGGTGACATAGTCCCTGGCGCCCCGGAGAGCTGGTGGTATAGTAACGGGGGCGGTGTCCGGGGCGGATGGTCGGAGAACGTTCTGGTCGTGCCGGAGTTTGCCGCCGGCGGCCATTTCTTCGCGGGCGGCGGCTACGCGGACTACGTCGGGGCGCATTTGCTGCCAGAGCGCCTGGTACAATAGGACATATTGTAACATTAATAGACTTAAATAGAAAAACCCCCATAAACATCTCCAAATTTAGCAGTCCCTTTCGCTCTTATAGACATGTTGATAAAACCAAAAGGGACAAATAATACTTCGCAGATTGCTAAGTTAGGAGACGTTTTTAAATAAAGGGGTGAAGGTATTCATTATAATTAGAATTACAGGGTGCTCGCGAGGAAACCGAAAGATTTTAACTATGCGTTGTAGAAATCAAAATAAACAAAAAATATTCTGAGACCTTCATCATCATCATCAACTTAAGAGCAGGGCTCTTGTCTGTGGAGCAATTTCCAAGTGGTCCTTTCCAGTGCCTTTTCCTTCCTGATACGACACGACGTCTACTTTTTCTTTTCTTTCTGTGACCTTATTAATGACAAATTCCACAAAAAAAAACTTCTTTTTTAGAGTTTTAAATGATTTTTTTAGGGACAGGTGTTTTCGTCAAGTCTATTCTTATTTTTTGATTGTCAGGCAAAAGGTGTGGTAATATTAGAACACATTGTGGTAGCATTGTAATAAAAAAAAAGTTTTATGACGAGTTACGTCGAAAAACTTTTTTCGAAAAAAGGTTAATTATCTCTGGAACCAAGCCGAATTCAGGAAATTTTATATAACATTAAATACTCTAAATATGCTCAGGAATTCAGCATTAAAATCTTTCAGTTTCCTCGCGATCACCCTGTATAATTATTCCGATATGTATGTATATCTACACAACAAAGTATAATCTTATTAAGGTTTAGTTTTAGCTAGGAAAATATAAAACTGCTTTTCTTCCTAGTCTCAAGTTCCATATGATGATGAAGCTGCTAAGAGTAATATCAGTATTTTTCATATGTTTCACGAAAAAAGCAGCCAAAATAGGCAGACGATCAGAGATAGCAAGTGACATTTCAGCATGGCAACCATTCAAGCACAATAGTATGCACAGAAAGACACACACACCTTAAAAAAATCTAGAATTAGTTCTAATTCTAAATCAATCTCAATATTTACCTCTTTGTCAAAGAGAGCCAGGTTCCCTTCAAAGTCAAAGTCATTGTCGACAGCTTCCAGAGCTGCAGAACCGAAGCAGGCTTCGTTCCGGCGACGCGCTTTGTCACCACCCGGCACCCGAGTCTTCGGTGTTGAGCCCGAAGCACCATAGCTTCCTGCAAACAAGATTCATATAAAGGTTAATAGCCAGATGATGCCAGAGGAATGATTTATTTAAACTTTATTGCATAATTTAATGAGTAAAAGTACAATAGTGGAATTATTGCCTTGAGGCATTCTCTAGCATTTAACCATGATATACTTGTACAGTAATACCCCGCTTTACGCGGGTGATGCGTTCCAGATACAGAATTAGATTTGGATAGAAGAAACAAGTTCATTCATTTGTATGGCGGCCGAGCGTGTCAGATTTTGTACTGAAGTTGTTACTTGCCTATGATTTTAAATATGGCTCAGGCCCTTGAGTATTCATATTTTTTTGTGTTGTTGCAATTAATATTACTTAAGAAGGCATTATTAATGTTTTTTTTCACTTCAACTTACAAAATTTGACGCCCGAAAGCTGCAAGCTGCGATTAAAGACGGACAACTCAGTGGATTTCACTAAGTTCATTTGACACGCTAAGTAGATACGTTTGCTTGATCCATAGATCAATTATATGACATAAAGTCCATTCATCCTTAGTTGTCTTATCTAGTAAACAACTTTCTAACCTGAAAGTACACGTTTTCTGTTGTAAACTGCCATATTTGCGTATACCAAAATACCTGAGTCCGTATTTGTGCACTCCGTCCGTAGTGATTAGTAAATTGCTTAATTTTTAATCAAGGAAACAGCAGATTACAACAGAAAACGTGTACTTTTAGGTTGGAAAGTTGTTTACTAGATAAGACAGCTAAGGATGAATAGACCGTATGTGGTTCCAGAGAAAATCGCGTAAAGAGAATTTCGCGTATATCGGGGTCACTTAATTATGGTACTAAATTTAAAATCAAACCGCTTGTATTAGAAAATTGTTTATATTCTACTTGTACAATTACAATCTAATCTCTTTTTTAAAGAAACTTTTTTTTTTTATGTTGGCACAACAAAGTGGCTCCACTCCACCTGATCGTAAGTGAAAAGTAGAGCCCAAATCGCGGCGGCAACGAACAGGAGACAATCAGTAACCTGTTAGTTGCCACCGCCTTGCTGGCCCGCTAGATGCTTCTTCACGCTTCTTTGCATTTAACTTAAAAAAAAAAAACAATATTAATTCTAGTTAGAAGGTAGATAAATACCTTCGAGGTGACGTGATTTGCTGCATGGTCCGCGCGCAAGTAAACAACCATTCAGCGACATCGATTCGGCGACAAATAGAGCATTTGCGTAAAACGGGGCAATTTAGAGCGAAAATTTAAAATTCGCGTTATAGCGAATCCGCGCTAAGCGGGGTCGCGTAAAGCGAGGTATTACTGTATTTACTTTTGCCATGGGCGGATACACTGACAGAACTGGGCTACCTCTCAAGGGAGCTCTATCCATGATATTCAATTGTTTCAGCCTATTTCTTAGTTGCAATCTCTGTGTCCGTAAAAGTTGCCTAATATATTTGTAACAGTGTAACGTTAGTCATTCCTTTATCCATGGTGATCATAGTATCCCAGTAATCATGATAGTGGGTATATGTGTAGAAGGTTCATATTTTTTTATATTTTTGTATTTGTGTGTTATAATTTATATTTTTGTCTCCTGTCAGAAAATACACGAAAACAACAAGAAATATTTAATCTATTTATAAAATAGCCTCTGTTTTGTGAATGGATCAAATTTTCTGTAAGTTATATGATAATTTAAGTAGCATAATTTTGCATAAAAGCAGCATGACTCAGGCAACCATAACCATGGCAATAACAGACAGCAAAATGTAGATTTACCCATATAAAGGAATAGTAACAAAATAGGAAAATGAAACAGGCATTTAACTCTGTACAAACTTTTGTCTATCAGTTTGATTACAACTTATACACTTCAGTTGTAAGACTCATCACCGTTGGGCGACAGAATGAATGTTTTAGTTGATTTAGGAAACAAACAGTCACATACAAGTTTTGACATATGATGAAGGTATACAAACAGACCTATAGCTCCATAAAATATAAGTACTACATGTTCTGTACATTTCGGTTTAAATGTTACAGTTACTAGTGTTACTACACAATCAACAAAATTCATACATACCAGTGTGAGTATTGTTCCGATTAGACCTAGCCTGTATATCTATAGGCTTGCTCTTCACAGGCTTGTTCTTATTAACCGGTGGCGGTGGAGCTGGTGCCTGCTCCTGTAAGCTCTCTCCAACTGTAGCACGCGGAGCTCGCTTTTTGCTGACCACAGGGACTGTGCTGTGTGCTGTCCCACCAGAGGTCTTTCCGGAGATAATTTCTAGGGATTTGATGTCTGATGCTCTGAAATTAGTCAAACATAAAAATTCAATAAAAATACAGACTTTTAACTAGACTTATTCAATTAGATCTAGGTCTCTCTCCATTTCATAATAATAGCAAACTAAGGTGTTTATTACCTGTATTTTCTATATTAAAATATAGCAAAAGTCTTCTTAAAAACAAGGATCTTGAAGGACAATCTGTTTCATAACAATTTATGATACTTAACCCTAAAAATCCAGTGATGTAACAATACTAACTACGAATAAACTTACAAACCTAATCAGTGAATTATTATATTACGTTTACCAAAGTCATATGGTAAACCAAAAGCTGGAGTAGTCTAAAGTAAGCGATATTTATTAATAAAATTGATGTTTATTACTGTTACTTTAAAAAATGCTATTATTACTGCAATGTTTAGCTTTACATACTATAAAGGTACTAGTGCAAGAGAATTAACTTACTTTAGCGTAACCTGAGCCTTAGGATACGGGAATCCGTTCCGAAATGGTTTAGTGAGTGTGATGGAGGCACCATCAGCCGCGAGTATCGTGCCCTGATAGCAGCCCAGCGGGGATCCGCAACGTACGGACACGCTGTAGCCTTCCCACTGCGCCATATTATGCCCAGTTCACTAAACTACACAAGACACTATCATAACAGAAACCGTTAATTACAAACAATATTGTAAATCAAGCGTGAAGAACGAACGTATCGCATCGCGCAGTAAATTAAACATGCAAGCAACTTTCAAGTCGACAAAGTGACAAGTGGCTATGCGTGACTCAGGGGAACGTTACAAAACGCAAAAACATGATAATCGTGAATTGCCCATAATTACGTAAAGTAATCATAGGAAGATAAGAAGATCACTTATATGAAATTAGTTATTTATTATTTATTTATTTAATGAAATACGATACGTTTTCATTAATGAATGTGAATAAAATAATACAGCATTAGAATCTTTTACATATTCGCAGGTTTTATTTGTTTTGGGACATACCTCAGATAGAAAATGTCAGTGAAAAAAACTCATAAACTCGTCGTTTTATTATGTAACTGAAACGGCTTGAAATAATAAATTCCATAATGACAGCTGTCACTAGTGTCTAGAGTCTTTTATTTCTTTCGAATCAAATTTTGTTTTTGTCCGTCAGTCAGTCTGTGGTTGCAGTGCAAACCTATTGGTGCATAGGTGTGTGATTTATGCGGAAAAATTTAATCCATGAAAAAGCTCCGTTAGTTCCTATAATAACTGAAGCTTAAAATTACTTGAAACGTATTCGCCGGGCGCTTTTGTTTTACGCGAACTGCAATATAGTTGAGGTAAATATTTAAAGATGATTTAAACTGCTGTATTTTCTAATTAGAATAGTTATCGTCAGGTATAAATGCCTGCATCGCTTGATATATTATTTTACAACTGACTCTCAGTGTATACACATGCGTCAATGTAATTATTAAATTCATATAATATTATTTGTTTAGTTGTTCAGTAGGTTAGGTATTGCGAAAATACCTATTCGTTTTATACAGATGTTTATTATTCACGGTCGACAACAATTTCTAGGTGGTTATTGAAAATAATTACTAGCAGTTCAACTGATGGTATTGCATACAATTCATTCGAATCTTTGATAAAAAAGGAAATAAATCTCAATCATAAAAGGATTTGGAAGTCATTAATAATTGTAACTATCATTGTTAATTTGCAGTTTCTGGTAATAGCTTAAATTGTTTTTATGTGCTGGGCTTTTCTTGCTTCTCTTCTGGGGGGATACATTTAACAAAATAAAAAAAATTGTTTTGTAGCATTGACATGGTTGACTCAAATGTGCATGCAATTACATTGAACACTTTTGAACATTATATAAGTTGATATTATTTAGGGATATATATTTCATTTAATATTTTGAGCATATTAGAACCTACCCCAACAAAACCTACTGTCCGTTAGTAGTTGTGTTAAGTTGAATAGCATTAGAGACTTACCGTCTTAATCGTATATCGTCGTTGCGCCTGCAAAAACCGTCATGTGGTGGATTTTAATTAATTCAATTAAAACTCTTTGTGTATAGTTGCTAGGTTACTATTTTAATGTCATAAATCAATCGAATAGTGGATTTTACAGGTGCAACGACGATATGTTTCTTAACTTAGCAAGCCACTAAGTTTTGTTTGTCACTTTCGTTCCTATTGACATTGATTAGGGGCTTACCGGGTTAGATTTGAAGATTTCTAAATATTATAATTTTCACCAACTCTTGGTAGGTTTTGAGTTAGTATTAGGTCACTAACTAGTACAATAAAGAATATGACTACATATTAGGAAGTTATTGCTAAATGTTAAAATGTGAATCTAATGAATGCACAAAATCAAAATTATGCTAATTCAAGTTTCACGATCCTTAAATAAAATATAACTGTCAGTTAAATGTTAGCTGGGTCCGATTTGTATTTTTTACAAAGGACTTAAAAAAAAGGCTTGTTACATTCATGACAAAAACATTATAATAAAATTATTGAATAGGTACTACTTGCATTTTCAACCCACCACTGACTACATTTTTTCATGGGTAATATATTTTCTTCATTTTCTTTACTTCCTCTTGACTAGAGATTCTAGAATCCACGGAGTCACCATTATTTTGAAATATTTTTCTCAACTGAAAGTGTAAAAATAAAACATGACATTAACCTGATTAACCATGAATTGTAACTCTAGGCTACCCTAGATGCAACCATGTCAAAATTACAAGAAGTAAGAGATTTCTTATAATGGCCTAGGGTCCAATCGTTTCGCATGTGTGTTGAGTGGGCATTGTAAGTTCTGCCTTGTAATCTAGATCTTATAATCTTCCTATAATTACGGGATGTCGCCAATGTACCTGAGTATCGCAATTCCGCATTGCTGATTTATGTACATGTTGTTTCTAAAAATATGTTCAGATCACATCATATCTATCGCAGTCCACTGGTGGACATGGGCCTGTCATATTACCTATGCGCATGGGCACATTATTAGCTTTAAAAAGACGGTCAGTGACACTAATCCCGTAGTCGACTCTTACGACATCGACGGGAAGAGGTAGGGTGCTGACAAATAAATATGATAATGATTAATATTCTTGTAATTTCCGCAACCTCCATAATGAGACTACGTATTTGTGCTTAAGGGTCATTTGCAGTAAAGTGTACCATTTAATTTTTATATGCAATCATGGACTGTAATACACCATTTTACTCAGCATCGTGCGTACTTTTCAGTTATGAAACAAAAAAAGTATGTCTCTAATGTCACGAAAATAAGTATGTAAATTAAGATTACTCTGTTTAGTTAATCCCATACTAAACGAAACTGATAAAAAAAATTGGTTGCCTGTAAAGTCGGTATACGGGCGAAAGTTTTACGTGACAACGACAAGGTGAGTGGAAGGGACGCGTGCCTCTCACTCGCTCTCATTGTGAGCGCATAACGTGAGTGGAGCGTAACGCAGTTTCTTGAAGTGTCACCCGGCAAACCAATTTATAAGACGTTGTCACGTCAAAAACCTCAAATTCGTTACAGAAATTTTCATATCTTTAGTATAGGAGTAACTAAAGTGAGAAATCTCAATTTACATACTTATTTTCGTGACATTAGAGCATACTTTTTTTGTTTCATAACTGAAAACTACGCACGATGCCAAGTAAAATGGTGTATTACAGTCCATGATCGCATATAAAAATTAAAGGTACACATTTACTGCAAATGACCCTTAACCCATAGGTGCATCCATATGCACCTAAATATCCATATGTCAAACTGTGTATAAGTCATTTCAGAAATAAAATAAGTACCTAATGCCATTATTAGGTACTTATTTTATTTCTGAAATGACTTATACACAGTTTGACAGTTTCTATTGATTAGGTACTTATTTCGACATGTGTAATTTTGATCATATCATTTTTGATACTCTTACCTATTATACTCGTATAATAAATAAATATCTTGAGACGTCTTACACAAATCGACTTAATACTACGGTGAGCGCCATTAAGTCTTGTGGGCACCATGGGAAGATAATTGAGATAAAATAAAATAAAAATTGAACCCGGAACCTCTAGCTTCGTAGGCAGGGTCACTACTAACTAGGCTACAGAATCTGACTATTATACTATTATTATAGGTACATATATGGGTCAAAATTCTTTTCGTTGTCTTATTTTCTGTCCCTAAAAAACGTGACACAGTTGTGATTTTTGTATGAGATGATGTTTTGTTTCCAATTTTTGATGTATGGATTAAAATGTAGTGTGAAAAAGAAATACAAGCGCACCAGATTTTTTTTATATACTGAGTTGAGACAGCAACTAGAAGCGTGACAGAGTGGTATGAAACAAGACAACGAAAAGAATTTTGATCCATATTAATGATCTGACCGCCGAAATACAAAATTGACTTTCTGTGACTTCAAATTATTTCCGTAACAGATGGAGAAAGTAAAAGAAAACGTCCTTATCCGTGAACCCCTGCCCCTCCGATGGCTGGTTCTGGGCACTCTGAGCTGTGTCCTCATCTCATTGGGCCTGCTGGTAGCCGGGGACCTTCTGCCAGAACCTTTGACGAGGGACGCCGCCCCGACCAGGTTTATAGCTGAGAATGCGCATAGACATCTGGTCAATCTTACTTCTATTGGTCCCAGGGTGAGTACGAATCGGAGGATTTGACTTTAGGTAGTATGCTAGCCATAGCAAAAACTATTACATCCTTAATGGTCTGCTAACTTAGCAAGCGGCTAAGTATTGTTTAATTTATGTTCAAATTTCCACCGCCCAACGCTAAATGCCTACGCTTATTATCACGTAGAAATGCGCTCTCTTTCTATCGCGTAACTCGTACATTTTCTGAAAGAATAAGGTTGCTTCGTTATAAAGAAAACATTTTAATCCGCGAACCTTTCACCCTTTGATGGCTGGTCCTGGGCACGCTGAGCTGTGTCCTCATCTCATTGGGCCTGCTGGTAGCCGGGGACCTTCTACCGGAACCTTTGACGAGGGACGCAGACCCGACCCGGTTTATAGCTGAGAATGCGCACAGACATCTGGTCAATCTTACTTCTATTGGTCCTAGGGTGAGTACGAATCGGAGAATTTGACTTTAGGTAGTATGCTAGCCATAGCAAAAACGATTACACCATTTACCCCCTTAATCGTCTTAGCAAGCGGCTAAGTATTGTTTAAGTTATTTTCAAATTTCCACCGCCCAACGCTAAATGCTGCCTACACCTAATATCACGTAGAAATGCGCTCTCTTTCTATCGCGTAACTCGTACATTTTCTGAAAGAATAAGGTTGGTTCTTTTTAAAGATAACATTTTAATCCGCGAACCTTTCACCCTTTGATGGCTGGTCCTGGGCACGCTGAGCTGTGTCCTCATCTCATTGGGCCTGCTGGTCGCCGGGGACCTTTTACCGGAACCTTTGACGAGAGACGCAGATCCGACTCGGTTTATAGCTGAGAATGCACATAGACATCTGGTCAATCTTACTTCTATTGGTCCTAGGGTGAGTAAGAATCGGAGGATTTAATGATAACGCTGCCTCACATCTAAAAAATGGCAAAATGGTAAATGGGCGGATTTTTATTTTGTTGTCGTTTTATGATTTTTTCCGAATTTTGTCTTTTTTACATTTGTTCTACTCAGAATCACGAGCTCTTTCGATCCTGATAGAAATACATAAGGGTCCAAAAAAACAATTCCATTGAGCTGCTATTTTTCATACACTTTCTTCGGCCGTAACTTAGTGGAAGACAAAAAATGTATGGAATTTTCGGGACACTTTTCTGCTAATGAGGGTCGAAAGAGCTCGCGATTCTGAGTAGAAAAAAATCAAATTTGGAAAATTTTAAAAAACGACAACAAAATAAAAATCCGTCCAAATACCCATAATCGTCACGCTGGGCAAGGTTGGCGATCGCAGTTTGAGTAATGTCTATTATGATGATGCTACTGCCCATCATTAATCTTCTATAAACGAATCAGTGACACTTCAATCCCTTAGTGGACTCTTACGACACCCACGGGAAGAGTTGGAGTGGTGACAAATGTATTCTTACCGTCATTACCACGCGGCACAAGCAAGTGCCCTAATACATAAATAAAAACACCGTATTATTTCTTGACAATGTCACATCAAAACAGTAATAATGTGCAAGGACTACGTAAACCACAATTCGTTATGTTACAATCGAACCACCTTCATAAATAGTTATTTACGAAGACACTGTTCACAACATAAGTACCTAACTTAATAATAGTTACCTACCTTAGATCTAAAAACCTAATGACGATTTACCGAAAATGCTAGCGGCGTTTCCCACACAATCCCCTCCTCGGTCTCGAGTTACGATACTATCGAAATTATTATAGAAAAAATACAGTTGGAGAATGAGTTTGTACTGAAAATGAAGGCACGTTACGTGTATAGACCTGCCTTGCTGCTAGACGCCTCTTAACACCACTCAGACTCTGAAACCGGATATATATTTTTTTACAAAAGCAAACCCCCTAAACCCCCCCCCTAAACATAAACGTCTGCGAATTGAGCAAGCCGCTAAGTATTATTTGTCCCTTTCGGTCTTATCTACATGCCCATAAGCGCGAAAGGGACAAACAATACTTAGCGGCTTGCTAAGAGGCGTAAATAAATAAGGCCGTTAGTTTTTTTTTAATACCACGTCGGTGGCAAACAAGCATACGGCCCGCCTGATGGAAAGCAGTCACCGTAGCCTATGGGCGCCTGCAACCCCAGGGGTGTCACATAAGTGTTGCCGACCAAATAAGAACTTGTACACTCCTCTTTTGAAGAACCCCATACTGTAGTCCATCGGGAAAACCTCGGCAGGGAGCTCATTCCACAGACGGACCGTCCGCGGGAGGAAGGTTTATTTTTAAGGCCTTTAAAGGGTAATTTTATAGTTAGCTGTGTATATTATTTTAAAGTGTGTGTTGTCGCAGGTGGCGGGGAGCTACGAGAACGAAGTGCTAGCAGTGGGAACGTTAGTTGCCGCGTTACGGGAGATAGCGGCTGGCGCCTCCCCGCACCATACGCTTGAGATAGATGTCCATACAGCCAGCGGGGCATTCTCGCTGTCTTTCCTAGATGGTAAGTGGCTATATCATTTACAATTCCATTAGGAGTGCTGGAACGGTAGGTTATATTTATTTAGTTAGTCGCCTAAAACTTCTGCATATAAATTGTATGGAAATATCATTGCTGCCTCCCCACACCATACGCTTGAGATAGATATCATACAGCCAGCGGGGCATTCTCGCTGTCTTTCCTAGATGGTAAGTGGCTATATCATTTACAATCCCATTAGAGTGCTGGAACGGTAGGTTATCTTTAGTTAGTCGCCTAAAACTTCTGCATATAAATTGTATGGATATAACATTGCTGCCTCCCCACACCATACACTTGAGATAGATGTCCATGCAGCTAGCGGGGCATTCTCGCTGTAACCTCGACGGTTGTTAATGGGTCGTATAGTGAGAGTGCTGTTGCTTTATGGGAGATCTTGTCCGGCTCCCCTGCACCATACACTTGAGAAATGTGCATACAGCCACGTTTTTAGCTAGCTTTTCGTGGCGGTTTTCGACGACGGATTATTGGAGTAACCCTTATGGACAAGTTTAGATCTTTTGTGTGATGGTAGGGCCACCTATTTAGTAACATTAGATGGAAAACACTAGATTTAGGTACCAATAAACTGCAACTTTTGATGTGTTGCATGCGTTGAGATCTTTATAAAAACAACAGGCTCACTAACAAACAGTATTGTCTCGATATAAATCTATTTGTTATCTATATTCTTGACTACCACAAGCCTTGAGCTTGCCGTGGGACTAGGTCGTTTGTAAGATTATTCCACGATAATTATTTAAGACTAACATTGTTTTACCCAAATATTGTCTAGAAGATATAGCTCTTTAGCGATAAGGCCGCCTTTTGTTTACCTCTTTCCAACATATACTTTTACTATTTGTACTTGAGTTATTTTTTTATAACGAGAATCAGTATGGGATAGAACAAACTCATCGCGTTCAAAATTAGCGTTTGTGGATACCGAGTGAGTTAAACTGCCTTCAGTAGTTTTAGATGGGTGAATCAACTTTTTTCTGTCTGTTATTGCCATGGTTATGGTCGCCTGAGTCACACTAGTTTTATGCAAAATTATGCTACTTCAATTAGGCAAATATGCATATAGTGCATGTCTGTAGGTGGCCCACTAAGGAAAGGGCTTATTAACACCAGAAAAATATATGTTTGCATAGTTTATGTAGCATAATTTTGCATAAAACCAGTGTAACTCGGGCGTCTGTAACCATGGCAATAACAGACAGAAAAAAGTTGATTCACCCATATAAAAGCGTTAAAATTTACGCATTTTTCTATAAAACCGAGACTTTGGAAAAAAACACCCCCGAAGTTAAAATGGGGTGCTTAATTAGGGATGAGTATAATGTGTTCCAGCAAGCCGCGTCTCCAGAACATACGGCAAATGTCCGCCCTAAATATGATATACATGTACTGATTTCTTTTTTTGCGGTGGCAACAACCTTAATTAATGCATGTACTTTATGTAATGTAGTAACTAAGTTGTCGTGGAAGTGATGTATATCTTAAATGAGAATAAAAAATGTCTTTAAACCTAAACCTAAATGTCGTTCGAGCGTGCTTTCAGACTAATTTGGCAGTTTTTAGCCGAAATATAAATGTCCATCCAGTCCTCCAGGTTTAGGTATATTAGGTTATTTTGTATAGCCATTTTATTTGACAAAATTATTACTGCGATCGCCAATCCGCTTGCCCAGCGTGGCGATTATGGGCATTTACCTCCTAATGCGTCTATACGCATAGTTACTAGGAGAGGCCTACGTCCAGCAGTGGACTATCATAGGCTGATTATGATACATGCTTTAAAGAATGTTATCGAGGGTATTCGGGATGTGAAGTGAAGAAAATGGCGCGTACCGCGTGTGATCTCTTTAAGCAGCGATTGAGGCTGGTAAAAAAATTAAAGCTGGAGAGCTGGAGTTATGCAATAGTACATTTGCTAACTAGTGCGGGATAAATTTTTTCGGCGAGGGTGAAAGTTCGAGCCCGAGTGAAACGTGGGCGACAATCACCCGAGTTAATAAAAAGTTTTTGCACGTGTAAGGGACGATTTTTTTCATAACAGGTGCGCACAGTGTGAAATTTTTCCTCAATTTTGCGAAAATGTGATTAATTGTTTAATTTATCTGCCATGTCAAATAACAGCGAACATTGAAACTCCCGTAGGTCTATGTATCATAGTTTTGGATATTTTCAAAAAAGAAATAAACATCCATAGAAGTCCATAGAAACCTGAAAACTGAATTTACTCATATTTAATGCCTATTTTTTTAAATCATTTTTACGTGTTTATATTAAGGTAATTTTAATACACCGATATCATTTATCAAACATTAAAATTGATGACTCTAGAGGACGGTGTCGCAAATTTTCTTACAATTAAAAAACATTTTTTTCTCGATATTCCCTCGACGGTCGCATTTTATTTTAAAACTAACGAATACTACATAAAATGCTCTACTTGTGAAAAAAAAATCAAATGCAAATATTGCAGGAATAGCGAGATATGAATTTTTAAATAATTTAGTCAGGGTTGTCACTTTTCAAGTGTACAAGATTACAAGTGTACAAGATTACATGTTTGATGAGTTTCTTGGCTAACCCTTGGGGGGGGGCCCCCTTGCAGTCTCACCTGTATTTTTCTCATTCAACAAAATTTTAAGAATTCTTTTAATTTTGCGAAATTCCGTCATGAATGTCAATTACAATATGTACCTATTAAACGTGAGTGTAATGTGATTCCTAGTAGGTACTATATGTGCTACTTGAAGGACAGGTAGAAAATAACTTGTAATACGTTAAAAATCTTAAGGTTTATTTATTAACTATTCGTCGGTCCAGGGATTATCCTGGTTACTTACAATCGCCACAACAGGTCACACTTTTACCAGCATGCATGTAGCGGGCGAAACTTCTTCGACATCATCTTCATCTTGCCACTCGGCTCATCATTTTCCCGGATCACGCAAAGGACCTCCTTTTGGGATCTAGGATTCGCGTTGGTCGAACTACTTCTACCCCTAGAGCCTCTTGTGCACGGCTCTGTGCAATTGCACTTTTTTTTGCGCAGAAATACATGCCACAGTCCGCGCACAGTCTCCCAGTACTGGCCTTTGGTCCTTGGGGCTTGGACAATACATGTCAAATGGCAGGTTTCTGAAGCCCTTAAGAGTCGGTGTAATACCAAGTGACTGGCGGAGCAGAAATAGAGCATAGCTCTACCATCATGCTCTGCAGGCTTTCGATAGTTTTTCATCCCACTCAATATTTTTTCTTAGTTAAACTACACGTGAAGTCTCCTTGTAAACCTATCGTGATCTTTCGTGATTTTTTCTTGGACCCCCTCCTCCCCTATAGGACCTCGCGTGAGAAGCACAAGCCCTTACTTATTTTATTAATATTTGAAATACTGTAGGCTATTTGAAAGGTCCACGGAAAAAACATGTCCACTGCTTAGTGTTAAGTTGTTCATGTCAAATTTAATGATGTACAAGTATACTCGTTGTTGAAGGTCCAAATAAATAAAAAAAATAAATAAAAAAATAAATAAAAAAATCAGGGCAAATTCACACCTTATTCTGTCAAATGTAAGGTGGTTTTTCCTTCTGTAATTTGAATTGACTAGACATCATGTTCTTTCAGGGGACCCTTCATTTATTTATTCTCTGGTAGCTTTGAAGATGAGTCCGCTTATTGGTCGTTGGTCATAGGCATAGTACTTAGGTACCATTTAATTAGACTTTCCTGTTTCAGTCGTAATAAGTATTTGGCCATTCGATTGCGTCTATCGCAATGCACATGAGTTGAGATGCATTAGTTAAGTTTTACGTTGTTTTAAGTTTTAAGTTGTTAGACCAAATTCGGGCACCACTAATGACGGAAATACTGCTCAGACAGCATTTTCAGAAAAAAAATCGTAAGATTTATGCAGGAATACTCAGTATAGAGCAGTGGCTTATCGACGATTTTCACACCATTTTAGTAGCAGCTATGTTGCTAACGCTTTCCGTGTATTTTGTACATCTGTGGCTGAAAACTGTGTAATAGCATATGACTGGTATATTTTATGTGAGTCACAATGCACAAAATTGTAATGCACGGTTGGAAACTCATTGAGATGAATCCTGTGCAAGTAGCAATGCTGTCCGACCAAGCCGGCGAATCCCGTACTAAATGTTGGCAGTATGCTCGTGAGCACCACTCTCGAAAGGTACAGGAAGACTACAATTTTCGTCTTTTTCGGCGTGCTCTCGATTCTTCGGATTTGTCTCTAAAAGACCGACGTTATAAACAAAAACTACTACTTTACCGGATAAAGTTGTGACAGTTTTAAAGCCTTCTGAACGACACGCTTCAGTAATACCCGAAATTAATGAAGACGAGAACTTGGCTTGGCTCTCGCAGTTGATGAACGTCTTTATTATGAAGAAGATAGACATAAAAATCCTTGGGCGAGCGAAGCGTCTCCGTTTCAGCTTTACCAAAAATGCTTTTAACGGTAGCGGACTCTTCTGAAGGTTTGATAAATAATCTAAATACAATAAATATTAATATTTTCTTCGGTTACCGCGAGGATTACTCATGAAATAAAACTATGAAAACGGATAAACTCGCGTATATTAACTAATTTTAACTTCATTCCGACGTTTCGAACACTTTACAGGGTTCGTGGTCTGCGGATGACTGACAATGGAGGAAATTTGATAGATCTACCTCCATCAAAATAAGAAAGATAAGTACAAAACTACCCACCAAAGAAAAATTACTAAACCACAGACAATAAATTTTAAGGGTGGATGTACATACAAAATTTGCAAATTAAGCTAGTTATTCATTACAAATATTTTCAGAATGAAGACAATAGACAAAATAAATAATCTACGCCGGTTCTATCCCTACGCCACTGCCTGAGAAGTATTTCCTTCCTTTGTATGATTGTATTGTTAGGAAGGTATCCCAAAATTGGGACCGGCAAGAAACTCAGCGGGACAACTCTTTTCAAAAAACATTTGTAGTACATCTTAAGATCATCATGCATTAAACCAAAACATACAATTTTGATTAATAAGGAAATTTAAAATAATTTTGAAAAAATGTTGCCAGTACTAAAAAGGGGGGGAAATGGTCACCACCGCCAAATACATCAGCCTCACGGTTTATGTCTAGACTGTTCCTTTATCAGATGAACAACTGGATCCCAAGCTGGTGGTAGAGACAAGCTTCTTTCCATTCTATTAAACTGTGGATATTTCATTATCTCAATAGCCTCACGCAACATTCTAGGAATGTTTCTCTTCTCCTTAACGAGAACCAAAGGCTTGTCAAACTTAATAGAATGATTCGGTCCATCACTGACATGCTCCCAAACCGCAGACTGTTGTCGACGGTGCTTGACATCGGCTATGTGTTCCTTCACCCTAGTAGTGATATTCCTCTTTGTCTGCCCAACATATGAAAGCCCACATTCACAGGCCAGCTTATGCACTCCTGCATTCAGTAAGGGGGTGCTATACTTAACAGGCCTCAGAAACTGCGACATCTTCTTCATTGGCTTAAAATAGGTTTTAATAGAAGCACGTTTCAAGATGCGGCTGATCCTGTCTGTAACCCCTCCAACAAAAGGCAGAACGGCTCAGCCATGGCCCGACATAATAATAGCCAGTTTTCAGATTGTGACAACCCTATTAACATAGAAATGAGCCAAAACCATAGAATCGCTATAAGTCCTAGGTCCGACATGATAAAATTGTGAAAATTTGGTACATAATAGGTACACTACTCATACGTCTTTTAGATCTAAAATAAAATGCGACCGTCAATAAATCATTAAAAAAATTGATTTTATAAAAAAAAGCAAAAAAACGTAATATCATCAAAATAATCAATTATGCAGTCCTGTATTTTTTTTATTTGGTTCAATATCGTTCCTTCAAAACACAGAAAAAATATTAGCGCATTAATTTTGCATTTAGAGGAAATAAAAATACAAACATGTTTTGATGACGTCATAAGTGTAATCTTAAACATTTTTTTTCTCAGAAACTAAATACGATAGACGACTGGGAGTTTTTGTATTGGTTTTCTTATAAAATGTTGCAATCGCTAAAGCCAAGAAAATGTGGTGAACAAAACTAAAGCAATATTTCACACTGTGGTGCGTCAAAAAGAGAAATTACCGCGCGCGAAGCGTGCGCAAAGTTCGTTTTTGCGCACTAGTTAGTAAAAAACATTTTTTGTGATTTTACCCCCTTATTCATTAACGTCTCATAATTTAGCAAGCCGCTAAGTATTGTTTGTTCCGTTCGATCCTTTTAATATGTCTATAAGACCGAAAGGGACGTACATTATTTATTTATTTATGAATAAGGGGGATAGTACATTACAACACAAGTGCGAAAACATGAAATTCGAAATGATTGGCGATGTTTCAAACCACGACCGACAGGGGGTGTTTTAAATCGACACGAGTTACGAATTTCGTTTTTGCACGTGTCTTGTACGACGTTTTTTACTACTATTTTAGTACAGATGGCCCACCGAAGTTTTGGACCTGACGTAAAATGACACACTTCTCGCACTAAGAGCCTAAAAAAGGCATCATCTGTACTAAAATAGTACATTACGACACAAGTGCGAAAACCAGGGAATGTTTTAAATCGACACGAGTTACGAATTTCGTTTTGCACGTGTCTCGTACGACGTTTTTTAGTGCAGATAGCCCACCGAAATTATGGACCTGACGTAAAATGACACACTTCTCGCACTAGAGCCTAAAAAAGGCATCATCTGTACTAAAATAGTATATTACGACACAAGTGCGAAAACCAGGGAGTGTTTTAAATCGACACAAGTTACGAATTTCGTTATTGCACGTGTCTCGTACGACGTTTTTTAGTGCAGATAGCCCACCGAAATTATGGACCTGACGTAAAATGACACACTTCTCGCACTAGAGCCTAAAAAAGGCATCATTTGTACTAAAATAGTACATTACGACACAAGTGCGAAAACCAGGGAGTGTTTTAAATCGACACAAGTTACGGATTTCGTTTTTGCACCTGTCTCGTACGACGTTTTTTAGTGCAGATGGCCCTCCGAAATTTTGGACCTGACGTAAAATGACACACTTCTCGCACTAAGAGCCTAAAAAAGGCATCATCTGTACTAAAATAGTACATTACGACACAAGTGCGAAAACCAGGGAATGTTTTAAATCGACACGAGTTACGAATTTCGTTTTGCACGTGTCTCGTACGACGTTTTTTAGTGCAGATAGCCCACCGAAATTATGGACCTGACGTAAAATGACACACTTCTCGCACTAGAGCCTAAAAAAGGCATCATCTGTACTAAAATAGTATATTACGACACAAGTGCGAAAACCAGGGAGTGTTTTAAATCGACACAAGTTACGAATTTCGTTATTGCACGTGTCTCGTACGACGTTTTTTAGTGCAGATGGCCCTCCGAAGTTTTGGACTTGACGTAAAATGACACACTTCTCGCACTAGAGCCTAAAAAGTACACCATCTGTACTAAAATAGTACATTACGACAAGTGCGAAAACCAGGGAGTGTTTTAAATCGACACGAGTTACGAATTTCGTTTTTCAAATTCAAATTTTCAAATTCAAATCGTTTATTTACCAGACAACAAAGATCCATTTTTTTTTGTATGTATGCAATTAAAATTAAATTAGTATTGCTTTTATATAAAATAAAAAAGATTAAATATAAATATTAATCAATTAAATTACTAGAAATAATAATAACATTAAATTTAAAACTTATATTCTAAATTTGATTTCACTACTTTAATCAAACTGTAAAGTAGCAGGCATTCATATCTACTTTCAATCATTTTGAGTATGCTATTGGTGCTGACTCGTAGCCTGCTCAGAAGTGATGCTACCTTTTTTCGCAGAATAGTTTGAAAGCTATCTGTACGAGCTTCCGCAAACATCGTTGACGCGCTGCAGAAACGCGGCAACCCCAATAGTGCCCTGAATCCATTATTATATTGGACTCGCAGAGCATTGTACGATTTTTGGCTATACTTAACCCATAGGCTGCCCGCATACATAGACGTACAGTACGCTTTAAAAAGTGTTATTTTGACTTCTTTTGAACACTTAGCAAACCTACGCGCCAGCATATTAGCCTTAACGGACAATGCTCTGCGTTCCCTATCCATGTCCACATCGTCTCTAAGGTCATCGGTAACAAAGTGTCCTAGATATTTGAACTGCTTCACTCTAGTTAAGGCAGTCCCGTTCAAGTTTATCGGTGGAACATTTTGTGGGCATTTATTACCGGCCCTAAAGACCATGAGTTCACTCTTCTTACTGTTGTACAACAAGCCTTGTTTCTTCGCATAAGCTTCACATATACCTATCAGTTGTCTTAGCGCGCTGACAGAGGGAGCCAGTAGCACCATGTCATCGGCATAACTTATATTATTGACACAGATACCTCCTATGTGACAACCAACATGTGTGGCACTGAGTTCCTCTATGAGCGCGTCAACATACAAGTTAAAAAGGCGGGGAGATGTTAATCCGCCCTGCCTCACACCACATTCTAGTCCGTACGGTTCAGAGAGCTCGCCCGCCCACTTCACCTGGTTAACCTGATTTCCATACCAAACACGAAATATGTTAACCAGGTCAGGCGGTAAACCAGCCTCATCTAACTTTCTCCAGAGAAGGTCATATGAGACAAGGTCAAATGCCCTGGACAGATCCAAAAAGCATGCGAAAACCGGTGTCTTCCTGTCCGTATAATATTTGACAGCGTTTTTCAGACTCAAAATGGCGGTCTCAGTAGAAAGTCCCGCTCTGAAGCCGAATTGCGCATCGTGTAAATGTAGGTACTTGTCCAATTGTGAGTCAAGCACGCTGTCAAATATTTTAGCCAGTATAGTCGCCAGCGATATCGGCCTATAGTTGGATCCGTCCGAGACATCGCCAGTTCGATTTTTAACAATAGGTACTACAATAGTACGCAACATTTCCGGTGGTAGATAAGAATGGCTGATACACACATTAAATAACAAACTCAGAACTCGTGGCAGATGTGGTCCAGCATATTTCAGGTGTTCAATACTAAGTCCATCGTGCCCTGGGGACTTGCCACTTGTCATTTTCCTTATGATCCCAGCAATTGTATCAGCCGATACCCGTGGTGTAAACTGGGCACTATGGGTTTTTGCTCGTGTCTGGTACGACGTTTTTTAATGCAGATAGCCTACCGAAATTTTGGACCTGACGTAAAATGACACACTTCTCGCACTACAGCCTAAAAAAGGCATCATCTGTACTAAAATAGTACATTACGACAAGTGCGAAAACCAGGGAGTGTTTTAAATCGACACGAGTTACGAATTTCGTTTTGCACGTGTCTCGTACGACATTTTTTAGTGCAGATGGCCCTCCGAAGTTTCGAACCTGACGTAAAATGACACACTTCTCGCACTAGAGCCTAAAAAGTACACCATCTATATTATCAAACCGCGATTAGAATGGGATTCGAAAGTACTGTTGACACGACAGTGTATACGACAATCTAGGATAAATTCATAGTTATATTCATATATTCCTAGTTTAAGCGCCGAGACTTACAGACAATAGATTAATCACTACATCTATAAACAATTCATTTCTAGGTAAATTAAGTGTTATTTGTTGTGTCAACAGTACTTCTCAATCCCTTTCTGATTCCGGTTTGATAATACTAAAAAGAGTTATTGTATTGTTGTACAGGCATGAACAACGTATACAGAGACGTACAGAGCGTGGTGGCGCGCTTGTCCGCCCGCGGCGGCCGCCCGCCCCCCGCGCGACTCCGCTCCGCTCTGCTCCTCAACTGTCACTTCGACACCGTGCCTGACAGCCCTGGTGAGTATGATAAAGTCCACAGATGTCATATATACCATAGATAAAGCAAACGTATCTACTTAGCGTGTCAAATGAACTCAGTAAAATCTACTGAGTTGTCCGTCTTTAATCGCAGATTGCAGCTTTCGGGTGTCAAATTTTGTAAGTTGAAGTGAACAAAAACATTAATAATGCCTCCTTAAGTAATATTAATTTTAACAACACAAAAAAATATGAATACTCAAGGGCCTGAGACATATTTCAAATCATAGGCAAGTAACAACTTCAGTACAAAATCTGACACGCTCGGCCGCCATACAAATGAATGTTGTTTCTTCTATCCAAATCTAATTCTGTGATAAAGTCAGACAGGAACGTACAAAGCCACCCTGGCTTGACTAAGTGGTCTGTCATAATCACAACCAGCGATCAGAATTTATGCTGCGTTTTTAGCATTAATTATAAAGAAGACAATCCTGACGTCTTCCTTTATTGAAAACTGCGACCATATAATATAACATGGACGTCTAACGCCAACTCAAAAATGCCCCCAAAAACAATTGTTCAATTGTGCCTAGTTCGCAGAACATAGCGCTTTTCTTAACACCGCGCATATTTCGGCGTAACATCTTTGACAAATGTTTCTAGAATATAGCCAATCAAAACTTTGACGGATTAATCACAACTATTTTTTAATGGCGGTTTAAGTTTTTATAGGTAGATATTGAAATTCATTAACTAGTCCGTGGGCTAGTCGGCCTGAAATTAGAAATCGGTATAATTTGGGGGGTACCAAGTGTCCTTTTTACAGTAGTTAGACATATTCATAAGGATGTTAAAAAAGTATGATAGACATCTCAAAGTGGTAGCTAATAGGCATACGGGCTATTTCAAGATTTCCGTTGTATGACAGGTATGGTTAAAATTAGGAGTTACAAATTTTCCTTTTCACGGCTGTTAGGTAAGCTTATAAAAACGTCAAAAATGCAAGATTGCCATTTATAAGTGCTACCTAACAAAAATGGGGGCCAATCAAAGATGGTGGATCTCAAGTTTTACAAAATCAAGTATATCTCGAGAACTATTAAATATATCTAATTACTCTCTTGAACAAAATTAAAGGCATATCTGTAAGCTTCATATTTTGCATATACACCATATTGCTAAAACCAACCAATAATTAATTATGACCAAATTTATGAAAATTTCGTGATTTTGATTTTTTTTGTGTCGTGTTTTTACATAGTAGTCATGACGCTAGAAAAATTAAATATTTTTTTAAAGATAGTATGTTTAATAAGCTTCAATTTGATGTATATAACTTGTTGGTGGTATTAAAAAAAAGACCCATAAAAAATATTGAATTGAATTGTAGTCATAATCCACCGTATACTTAGTGATTTAAGAGGCGAAGTCCGACTCACAGTTCAGTTTTTTTTTATATTTTTCAATCTTGGTTATTTGAAATAAGCACTATTATTGACGAGTGGCACTTCCATCGCCTCTTAAATCACAAAGTATACGGTGGATTATGACTACAATTCATTTAAATATTTTTTATGGGTCTTTTTTTTAATACCGCCAACAAGTTATATACATCAAATTAAAGCTTATTAAATACACTATCTTTAAAAAAATATTTAATTTTTCTAGCGTCATGACTACTATGTAAAAACACGACACAAAAAAAATCAAAATCACGAAATTTTCATAAATTTGGTCATAATTAATTATTGGTTGGTTTTAGCAATATGGTGTATATGCAAAATATGAAGCTTACAGATATGCCTTTAATTTTGTTCAAGAGAGTAATTAGATATATTTAATAGTTCTCGAGATATACTTGATTTTGTAAAACTTGAGATCCGCCATCTTTGATTGGCCCCCATTTTTGTTAGGTAGCACTTATAAATGGCAATCTTGCATTTTTGACGTTTTTATAAGCTTACCTAACAGCCGTGAAAAGGAAA
>JALPQI010003545.1:0-70864 GCA_025490895.1 Thaumatotibia leucotreta | reverse complement strand
GATAATGATGATGTCCCTGTGGGCGCGTGAAACAAAACAAAAATTTAAGGTTTCGTAACCTACGGCGACATGTTCTAAGCAAAGTTTTAAGGTTCTTTAGAGTACAATTCTATTGTACTTATCTTAGTCAAAGTCAAGCTATATTTCTATTCAAGTAAGCCTATTAATAAGCATTATAGAATCGTCTGACACACTAACAAGGAAAAAAAACATCTACTTACTACTTAACAACAGTGACTCACATGTCAAGAAACATGTTGACAACAGATTTGTGACAATTTGACAAGTGCCTTGCAATAATCGTATGTCTCTACGTATTGATGATATCCTGCAGTGTCAATCCAACATACAGACTTCCAATTATTTGTTAGCTTAGGTTATACACATACAGGACAAGACAAACTTGTCACAAGTGTTGCACCTGTTACCGCAATGAAATTGGGCCCCGAAAGCAAATAATTACATGTTACTGATGAAAGTTGAATTTCTAAAAAATCTACCGACTCCAAGAAAATGCCGCCACACTTGAGAGCGTCTCTGTGAGTAAACATACTCAGCTTTTTTACCATCACCCTTGTGAGCATCCTTAAAAGTATTCGGCCATTTACGTCTATATTTGTTCCAAAACACTCCAAACCCCTACATAACATAACATTAGTCACTAGAAAAAAAACATGCATAAATCACAATGTAGGAACATCAGCCCAAAACGTATCAATGTGCCATCCAGTGCACTCCACGTCTCTCAGGTCGTAACGTTACAATTTTACGACCAGTTTTATTACTGGACGCTTTCGTGCGCGATTACCCTCCAGAGTGAGTTTCGCTGTTAGGTGCCCTGTAATGTGTTCGTTTACCCTACTAACCCTGCTGCCACTTCGCTAGCTGCGAGTTTCATTACCGCTTACATACTAAGATGGTCCTTTAAGACGCTTGCAGAAACGGTAGTGAATTCTAAGCTCACTGAAGCGGTTATATGTTACTCATAGCGTCAGCAATTACAATTTTAACGCGTGTTTTATTATCACGGGCGTCTAATGTACTACTACGTACATTAATTTATCACCCTCCGTTTACGAATGCCTTGACAATTTCAATGATGTACGGCGAAACACCATCCATTTTAATCAGACCCGTCTGCCGTTTACCGTCTTTTGCGTTGAGGAGCAATTTGAAGGGCGTACGTTCGGTTCGAGGGGTCTTGAAATGTTGGATGACGTGTACAATCGTTTGGACAGACAGGCGATGGACATATCAAAGGCCGGGCAACTGGAAATGCAGTAGTTTCGATTGAATCGGGAGACGTCTGCGGCGAGCGGGGTTGATTGCAGCGTGTCTGCAGATCTGATGCCACTGTTTGTCTGTCGGTAGCTGGAATTGAGTTGAGAGCTCCTTTAGACGTAGCATACACGGATTTCTGTTTTGTTCATTAGCTGCGTTTGAGCGACGTTAGATTAGATATCTACCTAGGCACTAGTTGTATATGGAACATCACTGCATTTGAGTGACACGAAATTACCAAAAATGTGTTTAAGTACGAAGTCATATACGACTAATAGGTCCCAGTTTATAATGCCATATGTCACTTTCGCGCATACATACTCATACTATTATAACGTAACGGAAAAGACGAGAGACGATAAAAACGAGACCATCATGAGATTCATGAGCCGAATATCGAACGAAAACGCTAATCGGCAATAACAGCGTTCACATCATGATCTTTTTTTATTTAATAAAAATAAAATTTCTTATATAAGTATTGCTGTTGATCCCCTAAATAAAAAGAAAACGTACTTAGGATCAGCTGTCATTAGGTTTATTTTTAAATATAACATAAAGGAGAGTTTTAAGTAATTATTTCAATTTAAGTTCTACCATTAAATAAACTTGACTGAAACATAATCTTAGAAACTCTGAAAGTACTTTTGTGACAAAGATAAATATATTTCTAAAAATATTTGATTTGCATACAAGTAAATACTCACTTAGAATGTATTTTCTTTTACGGATTCACCTATAAAGACATCCCTTTAAGTATACATATGCACTAATGACAGTTAAATTCAAAGCAATTTTCCTTTCATCCACCCACCATTATTAGACTCAAATTGAGTAATTTATCATAAAACCCTGCATGATTATACGAATCAATCATTCCGCCATCGCGTGACCGACACGTATGACATATATTCATTACCGTGACTGCTGTCAACATCGTTCCCACGGGTTATCATTACCGTCGCTGACACGGTAATGAAAGTGGTACGGGAATGACGTGGCTCTTTATTTACTTAAACATGGGGTGACATGTCTGAACTGAGGAAATTTAAAATTATTGTGACACGTAAATTTTGTGGATCATTGTTTTAATAGTTCACCACCATGTCGATTTTACCTACGTTCTCAGTTTCCACTGCCGATGCCTATGGGCTTTCTCGAATTCTTTAGGTAGGTACTTGTAATGTTTATAGCCAGGTTAAGCGCTTTTGCCCATACTCTTAACGGCAAACAATCCGTGCAAGTGTCTCCTATCCGAATCACTTTGTGATCACTGGTATAGCGAGAGAAATAGTGCTGCCATCTACACAAGTTCTTGTGGCACAATTCAAACTATTGAATTAGACGGTTTCTGAAAAATCAAGCCGCACGGGATCGAGGGGTTTCAGCCGTGGAACCTAAAGATGTTTAATCCCACCTTGGATGTTAGTGAACTATTAGTGACATCTCAAGTTTAAAATCGTGACGTGAGACATAATTATTTAACACTCAGACATAATTCCTTTTGGTTTAAACCTAAATTTTACAGGTAGTGCCAGATGGTATAGTGGTACCTACCACAGTAAAGTTAGCATAATTTTCTCTACTCCATTCAATTCGTCATGCCTATAATACGATACAACTTACAAGAATGAATAGGGAAGTTTAGGCGGTTTTCTGCCAGATTAATTTAGTTTTCAGCTCACGCCACACTTCATTTCATACTATCAGTATGAAAAGGGCCAAAAACTGTTAGTATGAAAAAGGTGGCCCGTGATCCGGCTAAACTACCCAGGGTAAGTTTATAAAAAACAATGTTTATCACATCGCTTTTACTTTTACTTTTTATAATCTTACTCATCGCTTACAAAATATTATTTATCGTCACAATTCACCGTCTACACTCCAAGCTCAACACCAAAATAATAAATTCCTTCAAACATTAGGTATTTGATGTAATTTATGGCAGTGGCAGCAAATTGAGGCCCGACATGCAAGCCGCGCATTGTAAACTTTGCATAAATTGATTTATATCTTCCTCCATAGCTACGGGTTTTTGATTTATCGCTCGGAAGCACGCTTGCAAGGGACGGCTTGGCTTCACTAGCATGACTCTTTGACAGGAATGATAGTGACGGGAATGACAGCTGGAGTATGCAACAGTTCTCCCATAATTAAAAATCAAATTTTAGGGACACCTATGGCACTCTAGGGGATACTGAAGATAGTTTAAGGAATCACATTTTTTTCCCTTGTTATGGGACCCACTTTGTATACTGGTTGCAGGATTTAATTTACAGGGTGTATATTTATACAAGGTGGAATTCGACGAGGGACCTTTACGGAAATGGGAGATAGTTAAGGCTATACTGAGCAACTTTTACTATGGGACCAACCCCGAAATCGTATATAAAAAAAAACTTATCCATACAAAAAGGTACGGCATGTATACACACAATGTATGAAAGTAATTTTTTTTTTTTTACGATTTCGGGGTTGGTCCCAGTAAAAGTTGCTCAGTATAGCCTTAACTATCTCCCATTTCCGTAAAGGTCCCTCGTCGAATTCCACCTTGTATATTGGTACCACATGATGCCGCGTAGTGATAGCAGTAAGAATACATTTGTCGCTACTCCAACTCTTACCGTGGAATGTTTTACTTTGATTTCTTTAGAAAATTAGGAATGTTTGTTCATACATAATAATTCAGCGCGCAACGCTGAATTTATATAGGTGTTTTAGTGTCCGCTCCCATTTTATTCAGATATTTTTTTATTAAACTGGTCCAGGTCATAAACAATTATTTATAGAGGGTAGTCCTGATTCTCTATTTCACTCGGCAATGTCAAGAACCTTGATTATACGAATCGAATGAAGATTATGTGGTCGTGACTCCTCCGCATTACGAGGCCAAACCATCGCATACGATTTTCACGCATCTTTTCTTAGAAAGGGTCATTTTTTAAGGCTCCATGATCATTTCTGACTTTGTCCACTAAGGTCACGCAGTCTAGAGAGGTCAAGCTCATCTAATTAGATGACCTTGACCTCTCTAGACTGTAACACTATTTAATAAAATTACGTGAACATTATTTATGCGCCCGTTTGAAGTCCATGGAAGACTAGCGTCAAGAAATCATAAAGATGACTTGACACAAGCTGAGTGGAAGCCTTTTCAGGAATGATTTTTTATGTTATTTTCTTAGTTAAGATAAAAAAAACTTTATAAATACACACTTAGTAGGTTTGTGAAAAATCTATTGAAAAGTCACAACCTAAATAGTAGATACTGACTTATTACCATGTCTCAGTTTACCCTTTATAGAAGCCAACTTTGATACGATGTTTATCAATCATTATCTACAGGGTAACAGACATAATAGCTTCCCATAAACATCTCAGGCCCAAACGCTGGCTCGTAAATTGTATGGAATAGCCGTAATATAATAATATGGCAGATCCACTTACCCTAACCACGGCACTTAGTTACCGCGGCTAAAAAGCTTTAGACTAAGAGCTAGTATTCGGATTTAGGATTTAGCTTTTGAAATAGAAAAAAAATAGTCTTTCCATACTAGGTTGCATTTATTGGGGAATAAAATAAATAATTTATTGTATATTTTGATTAGTGATTTTAAAAGTAGCTCTTACATATTTTAAAATAAATTTGAGACGTCGTATACCAGAAACAAAACCTAGTGGCTTAGGTATCAGACAAAAGATGAGGACGTAGGTTCGAATTCCATATTGGACGCTGGTGAACTTGGTTTTTATTGTTTGGTACTTATATGATAACTAATGTTTTAGATTTGCTTTAATCATATTTGGAAACGTATGTCTAAAATACTTATTCCTAAAAATACTAACTATACCATCGCCTAGTACTCATATCACAATCAGAAGCTTTAATAATAATTGCTGATCATGAAACTGCATCCATTCGGTGATATTGTATTTATGTAGGTATACATATTTTGTTTAAGATTTTAAGAAATTATTACTAAATACTTTTTGAGATGTATTTTAAATAGTAGCACTACTTGCCACTATAGATTCACCCCCTTTTTCTTCGCAAGCCGCTAAGTATTGTTGGTCCCTTTCGCTCTTAAAGACATTGAGCCTTGCTAAGTTAGGAGACTTTTATGAATAAGGGGGTATAAATATTAGATGTCACATATTAAAAAAAATATCCACCTACATTTGGTAAACTCGGATTATTTCTTAAGTATATGACATTTAATATTTATATATATATACAATATGCAGCTAGCTCTTGTATCGGCATGTAACGAGCCGCAGAGCGTAATTATGACGCGTCAGAGTGCCACTGCGCACCTAATCATGGCTGCCAGAACAGCCTGTTTATTTGACGTCGTACGTCTAATAATATGTATACGATGGGAAATGTATTTCCACGGCACAAAGATTTGTTGATGATAAAAGGAGTCACGGAGGGTAGTTCAAAGTCAACGCCAAAGTCAAATAATTCTTTATTCAAATTGGAATAGCAACAAATTCATTTGAATAGTCTAAGTCACATGTAAAATGAAAACTACTTCCGGTTCTAACCCTACACCACAGACCCGAGAAGAACCGGTATGAAACGTAGCAGAACATGTTGTTTCAAATAACCATGGTAGGTATATTTTACAATTAACATGCATTAAAAAAACTAAAACATAAAATAGGATTAAAGCGTCACTGACCATTCTTTGATATACGATTAATGATGGGCAGCAGCGTCACCATAGTGGACACATTACTGCGCTCGCCAATCCGCTTGCCAATGTAGCGATTATAGGCATTTACCTCCCATTGCGCATAGTAAAAAGTAGAGGCCTACGCCCAGCAGTGGACTGAGATTGGCTGATCACGTGATGCATAGTAAACATGCTGTCTTCTCTGTGCAAAGCGTAATTACGAGGTGTCAGAGCGGGACGTAATTACGTGCGTCAAAACGTCGCGGGTAATTGCTGGACGGAAGTGACGTCAGTCGACGTCGGTTGACGTTTTTGAGATTTTAAACCTCCCGTCACAGTCTCTGGTTATGCCGCTAACTCGGGGTTAAGCGAATAGTGTGGCAATTGTATGGAGTTAACCCGTTAACCCCCGGTTATTAAACCTCAGTTAACCCGGTGTTGGCGAAGCTTAGATCGTGCCAGTCAAAATATGTGACCATACTGAAAGCACCATGGAATTGTGCAAAATATATTGTGTAACTGATCATCACAATTTTTGTTTCTTCCTGTAGTTCTACCAGAAGGGTAGGTATTTTTAATATTCATAGTTTTATGACTTGTCACTGCCATGACTGTATAGAAAGTTAACGTTACCTGAACTTAATTTTCCATAAAATTACACAAGGTGACTATAAAACGTGCATTCTTATTGCCTTTTGAAAATTTGAGACTCGGAGAAATTATCTAGGAGGTTTTTACACATTTTAGAAGGGTCGATTATTTTTGAAAATACGTAGGTACCTACTAGCTGCTATTGTAATTACATAAATATACTACTTCTGAAACATGAACTTATTTAAAAATAAATCTCCTGGCAGAAACACAAGGGTCGAAGCGGCTACTTCACTCATAGGCAGGTTTACTATCCGCACTTTATTAAGTCGCAGTGTATTAACTGTAATTGTAATTAATTTACTAACTTACTTATGTCAACAGATTACTGTTACATCATCAGCCTATGTTAGTCCACTGCTGGACGTAGGCCTCTCCTATTAACTATGCGTATAGACGCATTAGGAGGCAAATGCCCATAATCGCCACGCTGGGCAAGCGGATTGGCGATCGCAGTAATGTGTCCACTATGATGATGCTGCTGCCCATCATCAATCTTGTAGAATGGTTGCCGTGTGGTGACGGCAGTAAGAATACATTTGTCACCACCCCAATTCCTCCTGCGGGTGTCGTAAGAGTCGACTAAGGGATTAAAGTGTCACTGACCATTCTACAAGATCGATTACTGTTAATTCATAAATAATATTTCTGGTTGCCCTGAAAACCAGCGCCATAACTAAAGCCCTTTAGTTATCGGCATATGCTGAGTGGCATCCATTTTAATGCTTTGTACTTAGGTTAAGCTTTAGCATAGATTAAGTTTTCTTTTTGTTTCTATTTTTAGCATCAAATAAACATTTTTCATTTCATTTCATTTCAGGTATAAAAAATATTGAACTTCTTGGAAACCCTTAACTTTTGAACATGGTCGTGACACGCCTGTCAAACTATTTCAGAAATACCCATAAAACTATTATCTTCAAACGATGCAAGCGAACACAATACCTCTGAATCACATCAACAAACTTAAATTTACTGTCACGCATCACGACCCATCAAACAAGCGTCCGGAAATTCCACGCGTTCACGCCCATTTTCATTTCACCAGCTGCATAATTACCTTGGCAGCGCTCTGATGACATTCTGGCACTGACATGACAGTTTATCGTGACATCGTGACGTGCTGCATTTTTAACACGTAATGACATTCGCTTGACATTACCGTGACATGAATGAATTTCTCTCTGCTGTAAATTTTACAATGTATAAAATATAAATAAATTGTTTATGTATGAGTGATGTACTGATGGCACAGTGACTTGTGCCAATTTTGGCACGACGTATTTTGATTGGAATCCATTTATGAAAACAATGTTAATATTTTTCGAATTGGAATTATTGAAAATGTAGTTATAAATATCTCGCAGCATTTCATGTCAATCATGTATCATGTTCAATTACGATACCTACTCGTACTTTCAGGTCACTCTTAATATAAGTACGTAGTTAGTTATTATAGTATTATGTTGTCAGCCTCCTTAGTCTAGTTGGTAGTGACCCTGCCTACGAAGCTGGAGGTCCCGGATTCGAAGCCAGGCCAGGTTATTTGTGTATTTATTTATCACAAATGTTTGTTCTTTAGTCGTGGCCTATCCTATGAGTCTATGATATTAATTTATTTACTTTTTGTAAGGATAGACTTCGTTCACACTAGAAAACTTTCAAACTTTCATAGACCTCATTGAAAACACTATAGAAAAACCAAATGAAATTAAATAATATACGTATCCAGTGCCTATTCTGACACATGTTGTTGTTGGTTGGTGCTGTAACATGATGATTTAAATAAAAAATACAAAATACCTTTATAAAGTTGTGGGCACTCAACAAAATGCTATATTTGGTTACAATAAGTCGATATTTTCTTGGTCAAAAACAAATAGAGATAATTACTTAACGCGCGTCCGTCGATCAATCTTCGCGCGTCATTACCACCGCGTCTCTTCTCTTCGCTTGACGAGAGCAGGCGAATGCTTAAAATATCACGAGACCTGTCAACATTGACACATTTATTTCAAACTTATTCAGAATATGTAATCTTATCGAGCGAGCTTATCAGGAAGGGATAAGGGCTCTCTTCCAGCTAAACTTCGAGTAGTTGATAGAATAAGAGCACCGCTAGGCAGACCAAATGTACAAAATTGTAATAATTACAGTAAAAATGACATGGTTTTGTATAAATCTAGTTACTCAGTCAAACTGAGGACAGTTTATTTGCCAGAAGGAATCAAAAGACATATCTACAAATATCATGGGACATTTTGTGGATGTTTTTTATGTAAGCGATCATGTAAGAGTATATAACAGATAGATACAAAAAGATGCTTCAATTCATAGACAACAGCACTGGCTATGGAACAGAAATTTTTGAACTCATAAAGCGATTCGAACCCTGGATCTACAGCTTAGGGCAGGGTACCATCGACTGACCTACGGAGGTTATAAAATTGCAAACTTTTCTTCCCTGCTTGGAGGGAACCAAATATCACTTTCCCTCTTATGACGGTGACGATAATAATTAATTTTTTTGCCTATTATTTTACACGCCAGGATCCTTAGCCAAGTTTCCAATCGCTAACGCTTTAGCGTGTCATAATAGCTTTCCCTCTCTATCACTTTTTCATATTAGTGCGACGAAAACAGTTCGTCTTCGATTGCCGATTAAGCGTTAGCGATTGGCAACTTGTCTAAGCACCCTGGCCTACTACCGCGAACTTCGAAATTCTTATATTTCGAGAATTTTTCTTTATCACTCCAATGAAGGCGTCATTAGAGTGAGAGAGACAAATCATCGAAATTTGCGGATTTCGGAGTTCAGTAGGGCCGCTGAATCTTTTACATTCAGGATTATACTCGCGGTTTGGTTTTATTGAGCGTATATTTTGGTCAGCATATTTTGCGATTGGAATATGGGTAGCAGTCTCTTTTATTCACGAGGGAGATTTCTTTTGTTCCCTCGACGTCTGCTAATGATCAATTCATAGTATTTGTCATTGGTGTTTATGATTAAATGGAGGGCTTCTATTTGATTTACGCTCTGCTTTCTACAGATATGGCCGTATAGAGTGCAGGGTTTTCATCATTATATTTTCTATTATTCCGTAGAAAACGAAGAGTAAACTTGATTTCTAAAATAAATACCTACGTAATTAGTCATCACATAAATTATTACGAGTAAATACAAAATATAAGAAAAATGTAGTTTGATAAAAATTAAATCATCATCATCATCAGCCTATGATAATCCACTGCTGCACGTAGGCCTCTCCTATTAAGTATGCGTATAAACGCATTAAGGAGGTAAATGCCCATAATCACCACGCTGGGCAAGCGGATTGGCGATCGCAGGAATGTGTCCACTATGATCACGCTGCTGCCCATCATCAATCTTTTGTCAAATAGTGGTCAGTGACACTTCAATCCCTTAGTCGACTCTTACGACACCCGCAGGAGGAGTTGGGGCGGTGACAAATGTAATCTTACTGCCGTCACCACACGGCATATATTAAATGCACGGAAAAAATTACCATGAAAAATAAATGTATGTACGAGTATGTAATTAGCAATGTTACCTACCTACTAAGTTTTCAAACTTGTGTCCTCCCCAGTGTTTTTGTAACACGTATTTTTTATTTGATTTCTACTCAGGATCTCTCTCTCTTTCGATCCTAATAAGAGAAGAATCTTGTTCCCAAAATTCGCATTAAATTTCGATCTTTCCATTCGTGAACCAAAATGGTAATGGAATGGGAAAAATACCTTAGGACCAAAAAATTCTCCTATCAGAACGGAAAGAGCTCGTGATTCTAAACAGAAGACATATGAAATATCAAAATAAAAAGTGGAGGGGGGGATTTAGAAAATAATGGCTCTTTAACCACTGCGACTTCGGTGGTATAATACCGTCATTACAGGAATCCGGTGACGCATACAATTTTGGACTTTGTAGAAGTAAACGACTCTGCTCTGCTGTAAAGTGCTCGAGTGGAGAGTGGAGACCACGGTTCAGCTAACGCAGTGCAGGAAGTCCACCCAGAAGATGGACAGACGATCTTATGGAGATCGCCGGGAGACGCTGGATGCAGGTCACTCACAACCGGTGTATTTGGAGGTCCAAAAGGGGAGGCCTATGTTCAGCAAGTAACGTGTTATGGCTAAAATGATGTTGATAAAATGACTCTGACTGCGACCATATTATAACATGGACGTCTAACGCCAGCTCAAAAATGCCTCCAAAAAAAATTGTTTAATTGTGTCAAAATGGGCAGGAAATAGCGCTTTTCTTAACACCACGCATATTTCGGCGCAACATCTTTGACAAATGTTTATAGAATATAGCCAATCAAAACATTGTTGGACCAATCACAACTATATTTAAATGGCAGTTTATGTTTTTATAGGTTGACATTGAAATTCATTACCGTGATGCATTGAAGAGGGGGTGACACTTGTCAACTAAAATTCAGGACCGTTTTTGATAGGCAATTTGGTATGGCGTGCGGCTTCCATATTTTATTTGTTCGTAGGACTCTGAGAAATTCCCAAAAGGTATTTTTTTACAAACCCCATTAATTAGATTAAGAGAGATTTCAATTAGTTACGTTTAAGTCATTGTCGCTTTAGCCTCAGTCGACCTTATGATATCTGTACTCAACGCAGGTATTTACGATTCCTAGTAATCTGCAGCAACTAATTGTAATTACACAGCATTTAATTGCGCAGTGTGACGTGCGCATGACTCGAGCTCATTTAGGACCATTGCCGCCAATTAGGCTGCGGGCATTTCAACCGCGAGTTTTTTGAATGGCGAGAACATAGGACACCTGGGCACAGTAGGTTTTTATTATTATGTCGTTTATTTAACTTTTCTCTTAGGCTAGGTTTTTTATAAAATTAACATTATAATTATTTTATTATTGTCTTTAGTGTTATCTCGCAGTAACTCATGCCCAATTATGACGCCTACTTTCAAAATTATACTCTTAATATAAGTTGGTAATAGTATTATGTTGTCAGCCTCCGTAGCCTAGTTGGTAGTGACCCTACGAAACTGGAGATTCTGGATTCGAATCTCAGGGAGGGCGTTATTTTGTGTATTTATTCAGCACAAATATCTTATCCTTAGTCGTGGCTTTCTATGTACTTAGTTAATTCCAGGAAAGGACTTTTAGAAAATAGAAGAGTTGAAAATCCCGCAAATGATAACTTGACATAATATGAAAATGATTCCGCTGGGGGATTTTTCTCTGTCACTCTTATGACGCCTTCTTTGGAGTGACAAAAATAAATCCCCTAAATTTACGAACTTCGATGTTCGAGTTAGCAGGCACTTAGTAGGAAATAAAGGACAAAGACTCATTAAATAACAAGTGCCTACTTTTCAAGTAAAAGCTAGTATCGCAGTTGTTTGACGCAGTAAAATGCTCATAGCGATCCTGCGTCACCTCGTCAAAAGCAGAGATGGCACTCGTTGGGTTTTTAGACGGTAGTGGAAGCAATACGACAGGATGCGTAAAAGCATTTTCCCAAAGTGAACATGAACATTAACATAGGCATCACACCCAGTCAGGAAGAAGCCTGCTCTGGATAAGCCGGCATACCACGTGGGGCACGTGGTTTTTTAAGGGTAGACAGTGTAGACTCGCTCTGGGATGGGTAGGATGTTTAGAATTGACGATATAAGAAGATAGGAGGAAGGGTAATGCCGTTGAGGGAGAGCGTTGATGTAATGATGCACGTCGTACCTTTTCCCAAAGTTAAAAAAAAAGTACAGTTCTTATTCAATGCTGACATACGACGTTGCTAAGTAATGACAGTTTTTATAGTGATTGATACCTATACGACGAAATGTAATGTGCTACTGTATTTTTCGCACATTTGTCATGTTGGTTGAATGCCATAGAAAAAAGGTATTTAGCGACATAATCGTGCAGATTTAACCCATTTAGCATATTTATACTACTTCGAGTTATTCCAAGGAAAAAGGTGACTTAAAAGTCGTCAATCATGACAGATTTATTATTATGATCGCTAAAAGGCACAATTATGGAGTTCTTTTAAATTGACATTCTTGTTGTAGGTAATTGTCATATGCCACAGAAATGGCAGGGTGACATTAGTTATTATGTTTTTTGCTGTATCTTGTCGGTGTTCTGTTATGAAGTGTTAATTTTTAGCAGACTTTGTTCTATAAGAAAAATACGTCAGCTTTAAACTGATTTGTTACTAGCATTAAGATGTTTACATTGTTGATTTTGAAATTTATTACAGACAGATTTTGAAAAAAATATTAACTGTACCTATTATTTAAATACTTTTAATTTATTTTAATGTTATAGCTAGCTCAACAGCTCTTTCCGACGCATAAAAACGCTATACAGCTTACCCAGAATGGCTAAAAAGATTACTCAAAATCCAATCTCGTAACTTTCACTGAAACTAAATTGAAGTCAACTTTACATCGCAATGGAATGTATTCAGATTTCGAAAAATGCTACGAGTATAATACATTATGTAGGGATAGGACCTAACTAAACACGTTTCCATGTTTTTATTGACCTGAACAGTGGGAACCTACATTTTTACATTACGAAATAGAAAATATTTTAATTATTATGTCTTGACCTACATAAACACAATTTCAGTTTTTTACTGTCCAGAGAGAACACTTTTGCTTCGCGTAGTCAAAATAACGCGCTCTCAAATCTTTAAACAAACAATAAAATATAATCCCTAATTTATTGAATGCAGACGTTACCAACTATTATCCCAACACGTAAACCATTTATCTTGATTTTTGTCTTAGTACTAATGATAATAAATTTGAAATATTTATTTAACACACACAGAATTATTAGACACAACGGTTATAGAAATGTGTGTCTTTAGTAAATCAAGGACAGTACAAAGATGTTGGTGGTTTTAGTAGGTATTCTTTGATTGGTTCAGTAAAATAAGTTTTTGTAACAAATATTTTTTAGAAACAAGCTTTTATCGCTGATCCTTACATCATAAGATTCATTAGACACTTTATTTAAATTAGTTTTTACGCCAATTTGTTCCTTTGTATCATACACGCTAAACGCCTTCAAAAGTAACAAGTGTGTGTGCGCTTTAGTCTATAGATCAAACTGGTTTTGTTATTTTTGTAGTTCACCGTGCCTTAGTGTTATAGTTATATGTAATGCTGTGTAACTTATTTGAATAATAAATAAATAAATATATATTAGCTCAAAATTTGTAAAGGTTTACTGTGTTTCAAATACCTACGTAAGGTAAACGCAGGTATTAACGCCCCCCTTAAGGCATTTTTTTAATCAGGCCTAGTTTTTACGTATACACGTTGTCCCAAAATTTAATTTTCCTATTTTATGTGCTACTATGATAATTAAAAAAGGTAAATAATGAGTTACTCGTCCTTTAATTGAACATTAAGATGTCAAAAATCTATTTCTAAATTACAGAATCGATTTCTGCTATTAGCGACCCATAAAAATGGGTGTGAAGGTATCAACGATTTTTAAGCAGCCATTACCGATTGAGTTTCAATAATAGATTGTACAACAAGGGCATAAAGGGAACCATTTCTACCCGAGGCAATTTTATGTTAAAATAGTAGACGAGGGTAAAAATGGACATTTATCTACATCGTATACTAGTATCGTAATGTAGGTACTATTACACCCCTCCAATATGTAGGTATATTATTCACATGGTTGCAAATTAATTGAATACCTACCTACCAATTTTAACTTATCTTAGCTGGCTGATAGAATCTATCTCTAAATTGATGATTATGAAATTAAACATTGGATAAATTGATGAATTTCATTTAGTTTGATGTTTAACAGTTTTTAATGTGTTCGTTTTGGAACAGGCTGATCGGGCAACTCTTCCTACCAAAGCCACATGTTTGTTAAAACTTGTATTTTTGTAATTAGTAATTTATGGCATTAATCATTTCCTTAATATTATAACTACCTACTTATTTAGGTACGGTCGGTAATACCTTCTTATGGTTGGTATCAGCGATTTCTATGAGTCGCTGATAGAATATGTAAGAACTAACGTAAGTATTACCGATCCATATTAAACAATAACAATATTGTATTTTTATTATCTTTGTCGCTACAAAACACTTTCTGATTACGTGATACAAAAAATTTAGGACCTAAAAGCACTTTTAATGGATAAAACTTCGTCATAAATAATGTCTAAGATAATATCCGTTTTCCAAAAATATAGTATTTTGGTGAACTTTATAACATCAAAAGAAGAAAACCAAGGGCTAATGTGTATGTCGTTAATAGTTTTTTTGAAAATTACAATTATTTTGATCTCAATTAATCTATAAACATACTTATGTTTTCATAGAATAATACCTATCGTACGAGAAAGAAAAAACTAAACATGACATTTTAGTCATTACCGACCGACGGGTCGTTGATAGCTGCTACTACTAAAAATAATGAAGCAATCACCGCCCAAATTTAATTTTATATTTTATAATTGATAATGAATGTTATTTGATAAATTGTGATAAAATATCTGTAATTTATAACTAAATGAATATGATTAGCAATAAATGTTGATGTAAAATAGTCAATTGTTAAAATAAACGTCTTAGACAGATAAGTCGAGTCCTTACTTGAAAGTGCAAGCGCCAGTATGGAATGTCCTTCTTTCTCGGTACTCACAACTTCATTGATGTATTTCTATCTTTTATCGAACTACCACTCAAACTAACTTAACCGTACCCTATACTCAAGAAATAAACGCTTCTGGAAAACAACCTACCTACCCTCACATAAGTTGTGGCAATGAAAAAATACCGAATTACTTATTAGGTCGCTAATACCTTCGGATTTTGGATGGAGCGTTAATAGCTGCGTTTACCTTAGTAATGTACCGAATAAAAAATAGTCAGTTACTGCATTTTGGGATTTGCGTTTACGTGTTCCAGTTTGAAAACTTAAAATCGATGGTACAGTTATGTATTTGATTTGCTCATTATAGATCACGAAAAAACGTAAAATAGGAAAATGGGCCATTACTGAGGCTTAGCACATCTTGTGTTTATCAACAACTCGCAGCTTCGCGTCTCTTTTCAATTCTATTGATTAAAAAGACTATGTTGCTGAGAGTTGTTGTCAAACAAGAGATATGCCCCATATAATATACCTACAGGATGGGCCATTCAAATCGGTCAGTATGGGAAAGTCTGAAACTAGAAGATTTGTTCTTAGGAACCATGTCATCGATTTTGATAAAAAGAAAAACTGCATTCATACATTTGAAAAAAACATTGTACTCAACTAGGAAATCGAACCCGGTTGTTTTGAAAAAATAAACTTACACTGTTTCTATTCAGATATCGTTTGTGTAGGTCTTAAGCAGTAAATTAATGTCTCTAAGAAACATGATGTCTATAATGAATGGAATTTATGGTTTTCACGTATTTAATTTAATTTATAATTTAATTTATTTTACTAGGTGTTTATTGTGTAAATCTTAAGAAAAAAAGTTTTCTTTTTTCGTATTTATCAACGCAGTTTTCCTTTTTATTAAAATCGGTGACATGGTTCCTAAGAACAAATCTTCGTATGTCTTATAGTTTCAGACTTTCCCATACTGACCGATTTAAATGGTCCACCCTGTACTGTAAACACTAGCCCCTCTACAGAGCCGTATTGACTATTGTCATTACCACTGTTACCGACAGACAATGCCAACACCGCCAAACATTTCGACAAATCAAAGAAACCTAATTCTTTTCCGCGGGCACTTGAAAGCCAAAATAGACAATCTGACAGATTATCTCCAAGCATAAATAACACCATTTGACGGCCATAAATCCAGGGATTTCTAAAATAAATTATCTCTAAAATATAGCGCCATTGTGCAAACTAGTTCCAGTTTTTATTTGGCTCGAGCCCACGGACTATAGAAAATCGCTTGTCGAAATCTATAAATATGTCAATTTTTTCCAACAAATCCTTCCCATTCAAATATACCCATTTGAAATAACCAGTAATACATAAAGGTTAAAGTTCAGTTTCCCTTGCGTTGGCTGAGTAAGTAAATTGGTAGATTAGTGTGCAATTCTGTGAATGCAATTTTTTGCACATCGAAGACTATTGGAGATTTCCTGTTGCTTTCAGCATTTTTGTATAAACCGACTGTATCTCTTTAGAAATAAAGTTGTATTTATCTTATTCTATTAGAAAGCTACTGTTTAAGAAAGTATAAACGCTGACTGAGTATTCGTGACTCTTATTCCTATGTCATAAAGTTCAAAACTAGTCATTTAAATGTGTCTAGTAGTAATATTGACACAGATGGTTAACGAGTAGTTGTGTCACTGTAAGTGTTTGATTTGTTACGCGTAAAGAGCTATTGTGACATTTTACAAAGGGGCATTTTGTTTGATGGTGCGATTAGCCAATGCTTTGTGCTTAGTTTATGAGTTTTTTATGAGTCTTATGAGCTTATGACATAGCTTTCAATTGAATGCCTGTAGTATGCAGAAATGAAGTGAAATTTCTAATTTAAATAATTCACATCACATCACATCATCAGCCTGTATCAGTCCACTACTGGACGTAGGCCTCTCCTATCAACTAAGCGTATAGACGCATTAGGAGGTAAATGCCCATAATCGCTACGCTGGCCAAGCGGATTGGCGTTCGCAGTAATGTGTTCACTGCTGCCCGTCATCTATCTTCTGGCAGACTGTCTGCCTCAGTCTGTTTGCGGCCACGGGTGTTACGTCTTGCCCAACACGTCAGGATAATAATTATTAAACATAGGTTCACGCAGTTAAGGGTGCGGCTCCACTGACCCAGAGCGGAGCGGAGCTGTGCAAAATTTACCAATTACATTCTCCAAATTCGAATTCGAAACACTGTGATGCGGTCTCATTGGCCGAGCTCCCACAGCTCCGCTCCGCTCCGCTTCACTGGAGCCGCACCCTGAGATCCATTTGTCGTTAAAATATAAGTGATAATCGTGAAAGTTTAAATCAAGAGACATATAAAACTCGTTGTAGGTTTCCTTAGCCCTAGCTCATAGTTTTCCAGTTCACGTCACTTTAATGGATCGCCTTCTTCTTACAAGATAATAGAGATTAAACTCTAAAGAAACTTTACTCATAACGTCCTCTGTTTAAAAATCTTAAAGATAATCTGCAATTTATGTCCCAAGCATTAATCTCAAGCACAATTTAAACTGGAAATTTGTCAAGTGTGAGTTGTACTTGCCCGCGAAGGGTTCCATACCATTCTGTGCTTTTATTGAAACTGAGCAAAGAGATGCGTATTTTTAACCAAACTGTGGGTATCATTATATATTTGAAATTAATTATCTTTCTAACTTAATGAAGTTAATTTTCTAACGGAAGTAAAATTAAAAGCAATATAGAAATGCACTTGAATATTGATAGTTAGTTCTCGACAATGACAGAGGTTTTTTACTTTTGAGACACCCACATTGCGTAAAAAACTTAATTTTAGTCAGGTTTGTAACGACAATTAAGCTCTAAATTTCAACAAAAATTCTGTTACGATTACTTTTATGAAAAATAAGGGATATTATAATAAATATGAAAACGCCGATCAAGCTTAAATTCGAACTTCAAAATCCGCAAACGAAATCCTCTCTATCACTCTAATGATTCCATCGTAGGAGTGACAGAAAAAAAGTCTAAAGGTGGATTTAGACCAAACGTGCGAGTGCTCAATTCTGTCCCCCGCTCTACGAAATAAACGATTTCAATTCAACGAATCACGTTTTGCACAGCGAACGAATTTCATAGAATCAGCATTCGCTCCTGTGGTCTAAATACACCTTTAGTAATACGGTTCTGTTTTTACTCTTAGTGTATGAAACCCTAAAACGCTCATAAAATCTGGATCATAAATTCTTGCTCCCGCCCTAAACCTAGCTAATGGTTTTGAAGTATTGCCATTATATTCTTTCACACCGTGTTATTTATATGACATGCACATTAATACTCATTATTTTCGCCCCTCTAAAATCGTTACTCGCCTTTGTTGATAAAATAAGTTGCCATGTATTTTAGAAAATGCAACATCTCGATCGACATAGTATGGAATAAATTTACTCTGTGTAATGGAGTAAAGGCGTCTGTAAAGCTTTGTTGCCGAGGTGTCATAGGCTAGCCGCCATTTTTAGGGTTCCGTAACCAAAGGGTGAAAATAGGTCCTTTCTAAATTCACTGTCCGTCCGTCTACCTGTGTGTTTGTCTGTCTGTCTAACTGTCCATTCGTCTGTCCGTCCATCTGTCATAATAGGTTGCTGAGTGGACACCATTTCAGCTTCATCTCCGGTATACCCATGTTCAAATTCGTTTTTATCTGTAATTTAATTCTGTGTTGTATATTGTTTGCAAAAAATGTGTGTGTTCTATTCTGTAATTTCGAAATGCACAAATTTCGAGGATTTGCCTCTGTCCCTCTAATGACGCCTTCGTTGGAGTGACAGAGACAAGGACTAGTACGAATTTCGAAGTTTGTGCTAGTAGCCCTGGATGCTTAGCCAAGTTGCCAATCGCTAGCGCTTAGTAGCGTATCGTAGTTTTCCTTCTCTGTCACTCTTTCATATTAGTGCGACAAAGACAGTAGCTGCCTTTCGTTTACGATTGACGATTAAGCGTTAGCGATTGGCAACTTAGCTAAGCACCCTGGTCATTGTATTTCTGTGGCTGCAACAACGACAAAAATAAAATGAAAAAAAAAGAGTGGCTCAAATAAATAAATGTATTTTGCCTTATACAAATAACGTCAATAGTAGACGTCGCAAATATTCGTAGAATCGTACTGAGCCCTTTGTACGTAAATCGGACTCGCGCTTGACCGATTTTTCTCCCCTTTGCGACGTTATTCTCAGAGTATTAAATTACTTATTTAATTGGCGTTGTAAATTTAGTTTATGTGCTAAAGTGAACAATAAAAGTTTATGATGTTTTATGTTATGACAATTGAATAGAGTAGCGTACTTGACGTGTTTAACTAGCAGCCGTGTGCGTAGAATAAATGTTTAAAATATTGGCGTCTGGTGACAAGGCACGTCCATACATTTCAGGTGGCTTTACTTTCCAAATAATATCTAGATAATAAATAAATATCTTGGAACATCTTACACAGATCGGCCTAGTCCCACGGTAACCTCAATTAAGGCTTGTGATGTGGGTACTAGACGAAGATATATATAATATATAGGTACAGCATAAATACTTAAATACATGGACTCCTTCCATTACTCTCACCACATTTTGATAAAGATTGCAAGAATAGTTCGATTATTCGATATAATTATGTTTTGTCTGTCACTCATTGTGCAGTCACGTTTAATATGTATACATTTCGGAACCGATTTCAAGAGCATAAGGATCAAAATCGTATATATATTATCAGAGCCGACCGTACAGATACGGATCTATTTACAAGTACGTACGACTAAGAATAATACCAAAATATTCTGCCACTTCTACAAAAATGTGGGCAGATTAATTAGGCATCTGAAACGCTCTAAGTAAGAAATACCTCCCTCACATTATTCCGTACTTCCTTTTTCACGCATTCTTTAAATTCTTCTTCTATGTTGTTTGAATGACCCATCTTGGTAAAAAAACTTTGACCCTGAAGCATCATTTAAGAACCTCCGTTATGAGATTAACTCTCCTTTAGAAAATACAACATGTATGATGACGTGGCCGCCACTCGAGGACCTTCCCACCTCAACGGCTCTACGCACAATGTGCCCCGTCCACTGCCAATTCAGTTTAGCGAAACCGAGAGCTATATCGATTACTTTGGTTCTGCTGCGGATGGTCTCATTTCTAATCCGATCCCGCAGAGAGACTCCTAGCATAGCTCCTAGAAAAACGCCGTACCTACACGTGCGAAAAGGAAATTCGTAACTCGTGTCGAGTAATTGGAATTATTGTATTGTATTGTATTGTAATGTACTTGTACGCATCACACTGGATAAGATACCGGTTTGAAAATATTCAAACAAATGCCAACTTCGTAGAAAATAAATTACCAATTTTCAATCAGCCGGCCCCCGTGCTGAAAACACTTATAATTTTTTATCGTCCATCCCATTCACACATCGATTTATCCCTCTCGCAATAAAGGCGTCGGCTGACGATGCGTCACGCAATCGCTCGAATAAATCAGCTATTATCTCGCCTCTCGAAAGCAACAGAACAAAACGGTGACGCCAACAAATGACCGCCATTTCTCTTCGCATCCGCATCCGAGGACTCTGTCAATATATCCGTGGGCGAGTGGTGCTGGCGATGGGAGGGCGCGGTGGCGGGGCCATGAGCGGAAGCGGATTGTGTAAGGCTGAGAACCTAACTTGGCCGGCACTTGAAATTATGAAAAAAATGTTGTAATCAAATCACCTACTGTTTCAATATTCTAATTTGTTTCCGCTAACCAAAGGTTGTCTGAAAGAGATTGCTTTACAGCGATACGACCGCCTGTTGTGTACCTTAATGTTCTTATGATGTATAATCGTTTGTTTTAACCATTTTTTTCTGTTTTTTAAGATGGGCAATAAAGAGTATACTTATCTATTATTCTATTTTATCACAATGCATACGTGTTGTGATTGTGACGCTGGAAGCGCCCGATGGCATCTATTGAAGACCATAGCGTCGTTTTACTTACCTACACCATCGTTTTCGTAGCTGCAACACTCGCTCAATGGAAAAAACATCCGAATTTAGAGATAAAGAAAGATGACATTTCCATGAATCGATTGCTGTAGGTTGTAGATCCACGGTTCATTTAAGTATTTTCTGTCACATCTAGTCTTGAGGACTTCATTTCAATAAAGCTCTTTAGTTGTAGTATTTTCTATTATTTTTACCTTTGAAATTTGTCACTGTCACTCAATACTAATTCAAATAAAATAATATGTCAAACAAAAAAAAAATGTTTTGATGAAGCTTCTTCGGTAAAATTCTGCGTCGGTAAAATCTAGTTTCTCCAGACTTGGACCACTCGCAACGCGCCCCATCTGCCACCCTAACCGCAGTTATATTTTATTTGCGCAATAAATTACGTTTTATTACAGATATTTTGTCGTGTTACAATAACTAATGCACCCAGTCTCAATTCGCATGTAATTCTGCGTAACGGGATTTTTTTATTTATTCTATTCATTGCATTTACCCTCATTTCGGGATTTAGTCGAATTTAAGGAGTTGACATCGATGTATCGTCTGGAAAATTGAAAATAAATTGGTATGTGTTAAAACTTATAGGATAATTTAGCTGGTTATACAATTTTTGGCCTATCTAGACGACAGGGTCCGTTTAAAAAACACGTTATTCCCGAAAAGAATATTTTTTCTTATAAGAATGTAATATAATCTTACTGTATTTATTAATTTGGTCTTAAACGGATTCAGCGCCATTTTTATTTCACCCAGAACTTAAATTTTACCCGCATGTGCGTGCATACCTGCAGTTTTACGTCACGTATTTGTTACATGTTTACCGACCAAAGATTGACAGCTTCCTTAGCTCAGTTAGTAAGTAGTGACCCTGCCTACGAAACTGAAAATTGCGGGTTCGAGCCCCGGCGAGGGTATTTATTTGTATTTGATCATATTGGTCATGGTCGCTTAATAGTCTTAATACTCACAACAGCCTTAATTGGGCTTAGGGTGAGGCTAGGTGTATTTGTGTATGACTAGCTATCTCGTTACATTTTAGTTATTTATTATTTTTGATATAATTTATGTTCAGCAGTGGACGACTTTCGGCTGATAAGATGATGATGATGATGATATAATTTATTGAAAGTAAGATGCATACATTGACACATACATTTCCGCCTACTTATATCTTACAATTTGTATGAAACATCAGATTTTTTTCTCGAATTGGATCTCGGTCCCATAGTAAAAGTTAATATGACCTCAGAATTAACTTTATTTTTTTTTTTTGGTTTTAATATATTTATTTTCAAAACTACAATATATGTACATAGATTAAATCTAACTAATCTACTTAACCTAACCTAGAATTAACTCCAAAGAATGGCCGATGATAAAAAAATCAACCAGTTTGATATATCTGACTCAAACCTTAAAAATACTTCACTTGCAGTTTCTCCCCTCGAAACAGACTACATAGTTTTACGATCAACCCTTCAAAGCACATTGAGCAAACAACAATCAGCCCTAGGAGACACTGAAAGCACATATGGACTTGAAAAATAAAGTTTTCACACGCAAAGCAAAAATGAACTTTAAAGATAAACGAATGAGGTACACTTTGACAGATGTCAGTAAAAAGTAAGTGGCTTGAATAACTGTCTCGGAGAGTGTTATAGATTCTGAATAATTTGTTTCAAATGTTTCGTGAGGTGTTTCGTTTTGTTTGTAAACTGTGGCTGGTTTTAAAGTTTGATACAAGTAATATTTACTATATTTTAAATTTAAAATTAATGTATCTGGATACTAACTCTGTGCTCGACTACTTTAGTACATTGTGTTTTAAGGTCGGTAAATAAAAAATTGTGAACGAGTGTGAAAATAAAGCTCAAGCTGAAGGCGCGGGCTATTCTTTACACGAGTTCATAATTCTTATACCGCCCATGGCCACACACAATGTTTTTCATCACACCTGTGACTTAAAAAAAGTAAATAAAACAATATATTTTCATAAACTACCTACTTTAAAATGGTCTAACTAAATCATTTCTCAAAATCAGGGACGACTTAAATTTATCATTTTTATATCAGACATCCCGGCGCGGCGTGCTAGTGCGACGTAATATTGTATGAAAATCCTTGATTGCCCTAGGGCGTAATGACGCATCTACGGCGCGCATCGCTGCAGCGCATTGATAAAGGTGTATTTTATATGACTACGTAAGACTTATTGCATGTTTATGAACCTACGACTTAAAATAAAAATAATCAATGTGCTTCATATTTAAGATCTGTTGATATAGTTGCAATTAACTAAAATTAACAAAACAATGAAAAGATATCTGTATCATAATCTAAATTTTAGTTACCTACTTCAACTGTTTTTTTTTCATATTTCTGCCCCATGCAGCAACGAAGTGATAAGTAATAGAGCGCAAACTACTCTCGCAGGTAACATATTGGGGTGGATGGTGAAAAATCACGTAAGTATCCATCCCCTGTATTAGATCGTTCACCCCACAAATCAGCCCCTGGAGCGATTTGTCCCTGTCTGGCCTCCAGCTCGGAGGTGACATGGCATTGCGAAAATTGCTTAAGACAAGCATGTCTATTTGATTTCATTTTTCATGTGTCAATTAATTCGTGGAGTAGCATGAAATATTTGGGAGTTTAGTGATTATAAACCTTAGATTATAACGCGTTCTGGATAAAATTATGCATTTTTCAACAGGGTCAAGATATCTACAAAAAAATGTACACAAAACAAATGATTAAAAATATCCTCGTAAAGCCCAGGGGAAATATCCAAAATGTATCATTGAAATCATTACCTACTGGGTGAGGAAAAAAGTTTACTGCAGCGCTGCAGCAGCTGCTGCAGTTAAGTTCACTCAAAACAAATGCAACTCTTCTGTTCTAATTGAATATCATGTTCGATGTAAATAAGTACTACAGGTAAAACCATAGTACTGTACAGTAGTTGTAGTGATACTTATCACAAAATATGCTGCTAACGATGAATAGTGAAGATTCGAGGAAATAAATGATAACCACGAAGAGTTCGTCGTAATTTACACAAAATGTAGGAGTATAGATTAAATCAAAGAAGGTCCTCGAGGTACTTAGTAGATTAATCTGATTTGCTGATTTGTCTGTTGAGACAATCCAGCCAACCTAACCATAAAATAGTCTACCATATACACAAGTACCATGAAATGACAAATCATTCAACGACCATATTTCTAAATCATCACTATACATTATTGTCACCCTAACAAAACACTGACCATTAATCTCAGCGCACTTAAACCAGACACTTCGACATCCGCCATTTCGCGAACAATGAGCCATTTGTATCACGAAGTAGTGTGACCATGCGTCCATCAGTCCCCGGACACGTAGGATAATCATTTATCATTACGCACGATTCATTAACATGTGGGGGCCGGGCAATTATGTCCGCCGCATCAATCAAGTCACCCCAGCCTTTGATATTTTGTTACGGGTAGGGTGGATAAATGGGTAATTTAGAACGTTGCTTGTAGATATTTTTGTAAGGTTGCGCTAAACGTTAGCTGTTTGTGGAGGTTTGTCTGTGATTTTCAATGTTCATTTTAGGAGTGTTTATACAAGCGATGCTACGCTGACGTAGCTAACATGTAATTTAAATAGTAAATTCGTAGTATAGTTGAAGTTTTGCCGAAATATTAGAAGATAATTCATTATAGACAATGAAGTAGATATAATATTATTTCAATTCATTGAAGCCAAATTTTATTAACGCTATGAGGGCCGACCGTGCTATAATAATATAAGAATTTATCCGGATCGTTAAAAGAAATATGTTTAAAATAATATGTAAAACTCTAAGAGTTTAAACAATTCAATGCCATTATTCTCAATAAAATCAGACATGTTTTAGGGACTTTTTGATGATAGGTACTAATCTTAAAGTGGTTTTGTGATATTTATCTCGTCTATAGGCATAGAATAGCAGTGCCTTAAGTCCAGCACTGTGGACTATCATGAGCTGATGATGATCTCTTCTGTCTTTTACTCATTCTTCGCCTATTGGCATATAATATATTATAGTTACTGGATGTACAATGGGGTTCAAAATTGCATGGACAGTTTATGAATGAATTCATTCATACATTGTCCATACAATTTTGAGCGCCACTATACCACAGAATATATAAAGTACAGAAGCTTCACTGCTTTGATGTTCACAAATGCCGGCTTTTTATGTGCCTACACAATTATTATTACCAAACAAAACGACGCGCGAGGCGACGCGAGCAGCTAAAATGGGCCGTATTGCGTGGCGGAAAGGTCGCTTATAAGCCGCACGCCGTCGAAAACAGGGTTGTCAATTATTGAAAACTAATAAAATAACGAACAGCGCTATGAGGCGTCTGACAAATACATTACTGCAATGATATCTACGGCGTTAATAGCATTCGTCCTGATAGCTAATTGAACAATTTAGTTCATGCGTGATTATAGAATTTATCTACGCATTTCATTCACGTGATTCAAAAATATTTGTCTCAACTTTGGCGGCACCTTCTTTGTGCTTCGGCCGCGCGTGTCCGGACGGCATTGTTTGAGGTGTGAGTGAGATAGCAACACGACTTTGCTAACTTTAGGTGAATATCTATCCGAATAATCCTGATAATAACACGAACATTCTAAAAATATCTGTAGACAGTATGTGAGGTGTGCAGAAATTAATATATCTGTTTAATGCATTTAAAAAGAAAGAATTACGTTAGGTACCTACGCATTCATTACAAAAGCAGCATAAATAAGTAATGGTTTAATCACAATCGTAAGGCAGACGTAACACGGCATTTTCTCTTAAATGTACCTATTTGATATTATGGGAATAAAGTCAGACAACCAAATAATATGTTAGGACAAAAGACGCGAAATTCAATAATAGTATGTGAGAACGAAGTTTTTTACATTATTTAAATGTGCCGCTTTTTTACTGACAAATTTGTCTGAAAATAAACCGTTTTGCCTGTAATTGACTCGTGTTTCTGAGAATTTAATTTACTACGAATGTAGGTAATAACTATATTATTATGTTCCTTACTTTTTAGTATCTCTCAAACGCATCGGCTGTGCGAAAAACGCGTCATGAAAATTAACATTATTATTATTGCAACATGCTGCTATGCAGTATATTTTCGGCGTTTTCATTTAAGATGCACATGTATAAAATAATCCTAATATTTGCAAGCGATATACGTGACGAGCCAGCGTTGTAAATTTAAACGTGCGTTCCGAGACAGCGCGCGCTAACCATTGAATAGACCACGGCGACGGGGCGCTCTGCATGTACTTGTGCCCGCGCGACGGAATCGCGGAGTGACACCCCCTTGACTATACGTAGGTAATAATGAATATCTATATAAATAAATGTCGTTTTATGCTTTCTGTAAAGAGCATAACGCAATATTGGGATTTGCTCGCTTTTTTATTCATTTTGCACTGTTTTAACAAATAAACAATCTTGACAGCTAAGAGTGATAATTCCAACATTGTACTAAACAGTTGTCAGAATTTGACATCTCACCCACACCCACCACCCAAAACCCAATAAATCTGGGCAGTTGTTAAAACGTCACGAAACAAACCAGCACAATACGCGGTTATTTTCGTTATATCACCCATTATCATTATTTACAGCACCCGCTTCTAATAAATCGCGAAGATAAATGCGTTTGCACATGTCCTCTTATGTAGGATTCATATTTAGCAAACAGAATTAACGCGTATCTAAAGGACAATTTATCTACGCTAGACCGTAGTATGAGCGTTCAACTCATGGAAGGTCGTGATTCAAAATGACAAAAAGCGATAAAGCTGGTCGTATTCAATATAAATAAAAGTAATATATAAATACATTTCTTGGGGCACCTTACACATATCTACTGGCCTACTACCGCGAAAATCGAAATTCGTAATTTTCGAGGATTTTTCTCTGTCACTCAAACGAAGGCGTCATTAGAGTGAGAGAGACAAATCCTCGAAATTTACTAATTTCGTTTATCGCGGTAGGGCCGCCGAGTCCCACGGGAAGCCCAATTAAGGCTTGTAATGTGGGTACCAAACGACGATAAATGTAATAGATAGATATTTGAATACATAGACAGTCATGAACAAATATCTCTTCCTTCCCTTATCCAACCTACGTGGGGTCGGGTCTCCTTGTCATTTTGCTCCAGAGTGGTTGATTCTGGGTCGACCAAGTGGATTTTGGTATACCTCTTCCTCTTGGTTGTTCCGGAAGGTTTAATGCAGTATTGACGACATGGTCTTTTCCTCTTCTTTTTATGTGGCCGTACCATCTCAGACGGGTTTCAAGGAATTTTTCTGTAATTGGGGCTACTTGGAAACTCCCACGCACTTGTGTCGTAATGTACTATTTAATTCTGCTACTTTTTCCTAGACAGAATATGGGTACCTACCTACAGTAACAAGGTATTCCCAATCTTTATAGTCTAACAAGATACGGGCCGATTACGGTCGGTTGGTGTGAATCGTACTTAAATCTTTATTCGTTTTTATTTCGAATTTGATTTGTTTGTATTAACGCGGAGTTTTCGATGCTAATTTTATGAAAAATTAGGCTGGCAGGGTGAAGCGACCGGTTGGGTTATTGCGTTTTTTAATTGATTGATATTCTTTGATGAAAAATCGTCATTACATCAGGATGTCTGTGCTACCTTTGCTGATGTATGGTTTTCAATTAAATGTACAGTAGCATATCTAAAGGAAACATTGCTGTCAGCGAAATCAATTTTACAAGATTTCTAGTGATTAACCTTAACAGCGATCATTTATTCTTATAAAGAATTTAAAAAAAAAACTGAGCAGGTAGGTAAACAACTATAAACTTTGTTGTGTTTGTTTTGTTTACACGGGATTGCATGTCTTTGGTTCGTTTCTGGCCTACTACCGCGAAAATCGAAGTTCGTAAATTTTGAGGATTTTTCTCTGTCACTCCAACGAAGGCGCCAGTAGAGTGAAAGAGACCAATCCTCGAAATTTACGAATTTCGTTTTTCGCGGTAGGGACGCTGTAATCGATAGCTAATGCTTACTCGTTCACAGTAGATCCAATGCCTTAGGCACTGGTTTAGGTACTAAGCTATTAACTATCCGGCTTTAAACACGAACAAAACATACGCACTCCCGTGTAAACAAAAGAGACACGGCGATTCGGCGATACTCGCCCGGCGGTGATAGCTGTTAGCTGGGCGAGTAACGCCGTGTCTCTTGTACCAGTGCCTCAGTAATCAATTTTAAGGCAATGAAATTGCGAACAGTTATTTTATAGCGTCATTTAGGTATTTTATACCCCAATATTAAATTGTAACTTTATGACTCATTTCCTGTTAGATGACAATGCAGAATACAAGACAAGGGAAAACAAACCATTTATCAATTGCAATTATTTTCAACATGCTTCTTGTTTGATATAAGGTGTTTCCGGCACGTGTGCTGTAATAATATTTTTTTATTAAGATAAATTGACTCGGCCGATATGTTCTGCTTTATATCTTAAATTGCACTTTTTCAAGTCACAAGCGGCAGCGATGTTGGAGTCAAGACCGCCAAGCTTAAATGGGACTGGGCCGGCCATATCTGCCGCATGCACCCAGATAGGTGGGCTAAAATAGCCACAGAATGGGTGCCACAAGACAGGCGAGCAGCTGGCAGACCCAGGAGGAGGTGGAGGGACGACCTGGACGCGCATCTCAACGGCTGGCCACAGATTGCTCAAAACCGGGACGATTGGAGATTTAGGGGGGAGGCCTTTGCCCAGCAGTGGGATGATGGTCTATATAGGCTTTAGTAATATGAATGTTCATTGTAAATGAGTGGTTAAATGCTGAACAAATGACGATGAAACTTTGGAACTCAAGCAAATATAAAAGTAACTTTTACTATTGGATTTTTTATCAACATACATTTCAGAGCTAGGAGTAGATCTCGGTGGAGCAAAGTTCCACGTTTGTCATCCCTAGTTCTCCTTCAACGCTTGGTGCGACATAACGTTTACTTTTTTGATGTATTTGGTAGTAATATATATTTTTTTATTGCAACATTCTGTATTTTGAATTTGAACTTCCTCTTTCTAGAATTTTAGTACTAACTTTTTTACTTAAAAAATATAAACTTTTCATAATACGTAGTGTTTTTCCGCTCGTCCCATATACCACACCCGAAGGGGGATACTACGAACCATGCGTAAAAATATCGCAGGGTGTCGGTCGTTAGAGCGGTAGTTTGTCATCCAGCCAGCTTTATAGCGCTGGCCCTTTGTCTATCGCTGCGATGCAAAGGATGTCGAATGGTTCACGAAATATCGCTTTTATCTTTTTTAATATCAGGCAAAAAAATACTAACAAATTAAACACAATGATAAAAATTGACAATAAAGTAATAATAAGTGTCAATATAATTATTATAAGTAGGTATCTGAAAATGTATTCACTGTGTATATAAAAATCTGTTATCATATATTTGAATAGTCACAACTACATTTAAGAGTCTGGCTAGCATTTATGTATGTACAGTTAAGTGCAAAAATATGTTTTGAAAGTATCGTCATACATATAAATATCTCTACGTTCTTATTAGTTATTACACATAATTAAAGTGCACTGGGACATATTTTTGAGCATGTTTATATACATCTTGTGTCGCCTTTGACTGCACCTATAATCATCGTACAAGGGTAGTGAAATTTCGAACAGGAAGCCCTAAACAAGTGACGAAGTATACATCTGATTTACAGACTGTGTACTGATAAGCAAAATATAAACGTCATTTATTCTGTATATTTGTTATACCAAATATGATTTCTCAACCGTTCCGCTAGTCCCAAACACCACACCCGAAGGGGAATACTACGAACCATGCGTAAAAATATCGCAGGGTGTCGGTCGTTACAGCGGCACTTTGTCATCCAGCCAGCTTTATAGCGCTAGCCGTTTGTCTATCGCTGCGATGCAAATAAATACGGATGTCGAACGCCTCGTGAAATATCGCTCTAATCTGTTTTTATGGCGTGATATTAAAGTTTCATAATTGATGGTATGTTGAATTGAGATATTGAATTCATCGTACCTTTTTCAGCCACGGTAATGACTACCCCCTTATTCATAAAACTCCTGACTTAACAAGCTAAGTATTGCTTGGCCCTTTCGCCCTATGAACATATTGATAAGACCGAAAGGGACAAACAATACTTAGCGGCTTGCTAACTTAGGAGACGTTTATGAATAAAAGAGTAGAACTCCACGGTAAGGACAGGAAAAGCTTTTTATGCCGAAATTCAAAGTAATTTTCTTATTTCTGGTATATTTACTCGCATAATAAATAAATAAAACATAAAAAATATCTTATAACATAGTCCCACGGTAAGCTCAATTAAGGCTTATGGTGTGGGTACCAGGCGACGATATATATGTAGATATATACATATAGATATATACATATATATATTTAAATACATAAGACAGCCATCCAAGGAACAAACATTTGTGATAAATAAATACACAAAGAATGCCTTCGCCGGGATTCGGGATAATACAATACATGACGCTTTAAGATTGAAGGGGATATAGGGTGCCCTTACAGGGTTTGTGGATAACGTACTATTATTTTTAAACATAAGACCTATTGTATACCCACAAAAGCAATGAATAAATGAATTATGAATTATGAATTATGAATTATATCTTCGCAGGTCAGCCTCACAGAAAGGGACCATTTCGTTTTCTATAATTCTTCTATTCTAATTAATTCCTAAATATTCGGATTTGTTAAGACAAATAATTTAACTGACAATTTTTTTTAATAGTACCGTGCACCTTTAATTTACACTAAATCGAATATTCATCCTGTTTTAATGATCTGCAACCACTATCAGCAATAAAATGGCAATAAATACAATAATACGCCGTCAACATACAATAAGTCGGCCATTTTGTGGGTGCGATGTTTCTTTTTGAAGGTTGAATTCACATAATTTTGATTGTATGAGCTAGCTGCTGGCTCATTTAAGGCCCTGGTACAATATTTTGTATGTATTTCGAAATTTAATTTGAACGTTTATAAAGAAAAAAAAAATACCAAAAACTTAGCAAATGCTACTGGGTTTCAGAAGCACAGCACATACTGACTAACTTAACTAAAAAAAAATATAGCTTTTTAAAACGTAAAAGTATATCTGCGAACGTGTTTCATGATATGTCTCAAAGTCGTCAAATGCTATTATGTATAATTGGAAAGTCAACCATATTTTGTAACTTTTTTTTTTGGATTCTACTGACGTTTACGAAATGTCATACACAGAAATTAAAATACCCTGAATAAGTATATAGTTATTAATAAAATTATTCAGTACTTTATCGATAATAATACAAGCCATCTGCATCAGTGACTCGCTGGTTCATAAAATTGAAATATGATTATGACCATCAATTATTTTTATGGGTGTCCGCCATTTTGCTTGTGATGTCTCTTTCAACCGAATACATGGTACTCTTATTTATTATATTTATGATTTTAATAAAGTTACAATGATTTGGCGGCCTCCGTAGCCTAGTTTGTAATGAATTTCTCTTATTAATAATTTATAAAGGAGGAGATTTCTTCTCAGGTCAGAGGTGTAAGATAAGAACCGGCATAGATTAATAACCAATCCAGCTTAAAAATTGACATCTCAATCCGTTAGAAAGATTCGTATCGGGGAGTGCGCTTGCAACGGTAATCGCAGAAAGGATACATTTGTACAGTGTTACCACCAGCTCTTCGTTTTTCGTTTCCTTTTGTCGTAAGAGGTCGACTAACACATTGAGCGCGGGGAACTCCCGAGGGGAGTTCTCTGTGGGAGGTTAATTTTCGCTACAAAGCGAAAAAATCACGGGATCGGCTACGAGCGAAGCGCGCAGTACTCGTCCGCAATGAAAGTGCTAAGGAATTGAAAGTTCATTGAATATTCGTTTATAGAAAATTCATGATGGGCAGCATCATCATAATAAACACACTACTGCGTACGCCAACTTGCTAAGCGTGGTGGGACTGGTTGGTATAGGCATTTCCTTCTAGTGCGTCTATTAGTAGTACATTCAATAATAGGAGAAGCCTACGTCCAGCAGTGGATTGAGAGAGGCTGATGATATGATGATGTGATCCATTACAAATTTTGGCAATGCAAAAAAGGCAACAAATTAATATTTTAGTACAGATGGTGCCTTTTTTAGGCTCTAGTGCGAGAAGTAGCTCATTTTACGTCAGGTCCAAAACTTCGGAGGGCCATCTGTATTAAAAAACGTCGTACGAGACACGTGCAAAAACGAAATTCGTAACTCGTGTCGATTGAAAACACTCCCTTCGTTCGTGTTTAAAATGTCGCCATTCGTTTCGAATTTCATGTTTTATGCACCTGTGTCGTAATGTACTATTTTTACGATGAACAATATTTTATGCGTACATTATTTTAATTTTCCACTATTTTCTACTGCCAAAGGTTGTTGAACAAAGTATATCATAATATAGTTTGTATGAATTGACGAACTTTCGTAACACAATAGACACGATCGTGATTTTTGTTTTAATTGAGTATTCACTTTTTTTGCAATGGACTCTGTTATCCGCAACCAGAATAGTGACAGACAATAGTGACATGTCTCATTCAAATACATACGATCTTTACCCAGTAACGTAATTAGGAGGACTCTTAACGTGTTGATTATGTTTGACGGGGTAATTCCGTACTCGGATGTAAATGAATACGGAATGAATCCATTATGCCGCAAACAAGCCGCGGGGGCGATAATTTAAGGAGACGGGGGACTTTTGAGGAGTTGATAAAACGAAATCAGTTTTCAAATATTCTGAAAGTTTTTTAACGAGCAAATATTGTAAAATAATGATATTTTCGTTTATTTAAATAGTATGTAAACAAAGTCGAAACCTCATGTCGGGACTCAAACAAACTCATTTCCTAAGAGCTTGTTACTTGCCTACAAGTAAATCTGATCTAATGAAAGTGTGTTACCATGTTAAAAAGAGACTTCTACTTGTACCTCAATGCACCTTAGAGTTAGCTAAAAGAGACCCCTTATGGGGATAAGTTCGACTCTATAATAAGTTTATTATTTTATAATAAACAATAAAGTGCAAAATATAAACTTTTGGATTTGTCTCTTTCACTCTAATGACGCCTTCGTTGGACAAATCCCCGACATTTACGATTTTTTATGTTCGCGGTAGCAGGCCAGTTGCCTCGTCACCTAGAAATACAATCCAGCACGTTCTACTAATATGATTAGTGACTCACCATGAAAAAGTCATAATGATGATGATGAAAAAATTACGTAAATGTCAAAAAACTCAAAGTATTGTAAATTTTGAACTGAGATTTCAAGGGAGAGTAGTATTCTGAGATAAGTGAGTAATCACAGTGACGAGTGAGAAAAAAACGGTGATTAACCCATAAATAATACCCGCAATTTGCGAAATTCGTAGTTCGTGGTAGGGCTGTGGTGGCTGTTGTTTCCTGTATACTTAGCATATGATTGGTATGTCAGTTTGTCGCCGCGAGATAGATTTTCCATCTTATACTAACTAAGTATATGAATAAAATAGGGATTGATAGTCTATTTCGCGGAGACATATTGTCATACTAATAAGCCTACTGGACGACAGAATATCAACAAAAAAGGTTAGACCCTAATAACAATAACTAGCCACAAATAATAATAAAGCGCTAACCACTCTATATAATGAGTCGTCTGTAATAACCGCGTTACCATATTTCCTCCGGCGTCGCCCGGGTTATTTATTGGCTTAAAATTGTAGTCATCGCATACATTATGTATGACGGCCGTAATTACCCCAGGCTCCCCTTCTTGCGCTGTCCGCATTGGGCGACTGAATTTAATTATGAAATAAAACTATGAAAACATTGAAAACGGATAAACTCGCGTATTGAGGCGCGCGCAGACCACGAACCCTGTAAAGTGTTCGAAACGTCGGGATGAAGTTAAATTTAATTAAAATACACGAGTTTATCCGTTTTCATATTTTTATTTCATGTACTCGCGGTAATCGAAGAAAATATTATACAGCGTGTTTTTCTTCATATGCTATAACTTTAAGGGAAGCTTATTTAGGTCAAATATAATTAATTTTCTAAGTAACTAGTATTTTAACTCTTACTGTTATTGAGTTATTAAAAAATAAGTTTAATCACTGAACATGTGTGTTGCAACCTTTATTACATTCTAATGTTACTTATTTTGACATGTGCCGTCAGTCACCTTAACTTAACTTTTATTTTATTCTTAAGGTTCTCTCACACTTACCATTTCATTTATTATGTATGAAAACAAAAAAAAAATTTTTTATCGAATTTTCCAAAAGCCGATATACCAGACAACTTCTATTAACGGCCCAAGTAACCTGTCTAATTTATGGCAAATCGAAACGAACACCCTGTATATATATTTTAAGTTTCATACAGTCATAGGCAAAATAAGTATATAAAAATTTTCAAAAATAATTGTCCCTGTGCACTTTAGTTCTGTGTAATTTTCTAAAGGTGCGTTCAAACCAAAAGAGCATTCGCTATTCTAACCCCCCACTCTACGAAATTCGATCGTTACGCAAAACGTGATTGGTTGATTTCGTAGAACGGGCGATAGAACAGCGAATGCTCTTTTAGTTTGAACGCACCTTTATAGGAAAAAATGAAATGTCCCATGCTAGGGTTTAAAAAAAGAAGTGGTGGTTCATGATGATGCCATTTTTACCATTTAGAGTGCTACGTGTACACTGTCACACTTGCGTACTTGTCATAATGTGACGCCAAATAGACAGTAAGGATTCGAAACAATCGTAGGTAACTCTCTAAGTTGATACAATAGTACATTTCGATACAAGTGCAAAAGTTGATACAATAGTACATTTCAATACAAGTGCAAAAAAAATTTTTTTCGACGAGGGTGTAATTTGGAGCCCGAGTGAAACGAGGGTGACAATCACCCGAGTTAAAAATAAGTTTTTACTTTTTTCATAACAAGTACCTTAAAAAGAGAAAGTTTACTTTTCCGCACTAGTAAGGAAAAATTATATGCATTACATGAGTTAATCCCTTCTTCAAGCGATCTGTTTTTGGTCTGTTCCATGGTTACGGTCACCTGAGTCACGCTGGTTTTATGCAAAATTATGCTACTTAAACTATGCAAACATGCATTATTCTGGTGTTAATAGGGTCAAAATTGTTTTCGTTGTCTTATTTTGTGTCCCTAAAAACCTGACCCAGTGATTTTTGTATGTGTAATCAAGATTTTTGTATGTTTTGTTTCTAATGTTTGATGTATGGATTAAAACTAGCGTGAAAAAGAAACACAAGAGCACCGATTTTTTTTATATAGGGTGGAAAGGGACGACGTTCCTTCCCGCTACTGACCGAGTCTACCAACGATTACGGTGAACTTTCAGTATGGCACCAACATCGAAATATAAAAAAAAATTAACCCCACACACAAAGTGAATGATTAATTAGAGTTCAATAGTATGGAAAAGGTAATTTTCCGTGTCCGCTTTCGATGTTGGTCCCATACTGAAAGTTCATCGCAATAGTTGATAGACTCGGTCGGCAGCAGGAAGGAACGTCGTCCCTTTCCACCCTGTATACTGAGGCAAAACACAAACTAAAAGCGAGACAGAGTGGTATGAAACAAGACAACGAAAAGAAAAATGACCCAATAAGCACATTCCTTACTGGACCATCTACAAACATGGACTAAGTACATAATGTTTGCATACTTCAAGTTGGTAAGACTCAGGTGACCGTAACCCTGGCAATAACACACAAAAAAAGTTGATTCAGGTACGTGCAATATGTTATGAAAATAAAATTGTTTCAAAAGCATCGCAATATGAACACTGCGACTCGATGACACTTCAGTTCGTTGACGACTTGTGATTAATTCATATCGGGGTGTCCATCAATGTTCGCCCTTCAAGTTTTGTTGGCTGCTAGTTACAATACAAGTCTTCTTGTTGTTTTTTCCAGAAAACGTCTGGATTTTAATTGGTACATTTGAAAAGTCATAAAAAGTGGTTGATAGCATTACTGTGCGTTTCACACATATCACATCATCAGCCTATCTCAGTCCACTGCTGGACGTAGGACTCTCCTATTAACTATACGTATAGACACATTAGGAGGTAAATGCCCATAATCGCCACGCTGAGAAAGCGGATTTGCGATCGCAGTAATGTGTCCATTACGATGGCGCTACTGCCCATTGTCAATCTTCAATGAAATGGTCAGTGACACTTCAATCCCTTAGTCGACTCTTACGACACCTAGTGGGAAGAGTTGGAGTGGTGACGAATGTATACTATTTTTACTTAACTGCCGTCACCACGCGGCGACAACTTTGTTATAGAATAGGTACTAAAATGTCAAAGAGACAAAAAAATATGTTGTACAAATATCTATTCTGTTTTCTTACATCTTAGTATTTTATATTATTATTCTTATTACACCGTTTAATATCACATACCTACATCACTGAAAGTGAGAGAGCCATGCGTTTTAATGCTGAGGTACTTGCGTACTATACGTACAGTCAGGGGCATAAATATATATACAATTTTAGACCTAATGCTCCAGACATATACCTAAGTAAAAAACTGTACACATATTTTTACCCTTGACTGTACCCACTTAATTGCGAAATATGTAAAATTCCCCTAAATATTTTATGCGTTAAGTTTAAAACTGACCAATTTCTGACTGTTTTAGTAGAATATTCATATCCCTGAAGAAACGTTAGCCAAAAAATCTAAGGGGTCGCCAACATTTTCCCAAAAACTTCAAAACAGTTATTAAATCCCAGGCCAACTAAAGCGATCCCAACAAGACAGGGCCCCGATTACGGTACCTATTAACCTGTCGTTGCTCGCCATTTAATTCAATTAACACTATCCTCTGTCTCGCTCTGGTGAGGGTTAATCGGTTGTTGCGTCTCGCTTTCGCATTGTAATCTGCCTTGCGGTGACCCGTGGTTACTGGACGTAGAGGTGAACAGAGAAGCCACTTTTTTTAACGATGGGTTTTATATTTACTGTATTATGTTTATATTTATTTAAACTTTCACGATTATCACTAATATTTTAAAGGGGGCTCAATCGCGTAAACTTATGTTTAATTATATCCTGACGTTTCGGGCATGACGTTACACCCGTGGTCGCAGGCAGACTGGCGAGAGAATGTATCAACACCTTCGAGCTGCGCGGGTTTTTCGAACTACCCGCACTTGATCTTGATTATTCACTTCTAGGCTAGCGTTGTCACTAGGCCTACACACAACACTCACAACATCCAATGACCTTAAAATGGATGTTTCACCACGCTTAAATTTTAGTTTGTGCGCATTTTCACTTTTAGGGTCACATTAAAAAACATTAGTTGCAGTTAGGTTTGTAACGACAATTAAGAACGAAACCTTTAGGGATTTCAGCTTTTTTGACGTTTTTATATTACAATATTGCTTATAGTTTACAAAATTAACACGAGATCCGAGTTTTTATTGAAATTTAGTGCTTATTGTTGTTACGAGGATGTCCTTAAAAATAAAAAAGCTGTGGAATCAAATTTCGTATTATACAAAAAAATACGTTTTGTTTATTGGTGAACTATGAAAAACACTAGGTATTATTCATAGGTGTTAACGCCTGGTAGCACTGACACCGGCGTTGACCATCACCGTCGTCGGTAGCGAATCAGATGGGCAGTGGCGTGCACTCCATATAGGCAAATAGGCACTGCCTACCCTAGCAGAACAGCATCTACATAATATGTAGACGAAAAAGTATATTATACATTTCTAATAATTTGTCATATTTTCTGAAAGAAATCCACATAAATATTTACATATTTTTTTGTCTCTTTGACATTTTAGTACCTATTCTACATAGTGTCCCAGGGAGAAGTGACAGTAGGTGATTATTGGGCGTTTCGAATCTACGATCGAAACTCCCAATAATCATGATTGTTTCGTGTGTTAGGATCACGTTGTGATTTGTTAGTGGTTATAAACAGGTCTTCGATCGAAACTCTCAATAATCATGTTGGTTTCGTGTGTTAGGATTCAGGACCTGTGTGAGATTTGAAATGCTCAATCAGTTTCGTATAATACTTGCCCTAAACATCCTATGGGTTGTTTTCGTTTGATTCCAAACGCACAATTAGGTTTTCTGTGATATGAAATGCTTGTCGTAATTTCAGTTAAATACACTTGCCGCAAACAACCTATATAAGTTTTTCATTTACGTTCGTTTGATTTGAAACGCTCAGTACCTAGACATAAGACATTCATCTGATTTATACTCTGCTAAACAGCGAGTTTCAAGTTCATATAATTAACTAAAACAGCAAAAGCTTAACGCTACACGCTGTCTAAGGCGGCCAACCCTCAGACAGCAATGCTAGGGCCCCAAGAAGCGTTCCTGGTACTGACCCTCATAGCGTGGCGCTATGGCGTTTCGCACAACACGTTAGACAAATTGATCAAGTTCGTCAGACGTGCACTTACCCCTTGTGCTTCGGGTATGGGTAATCAAACTTATCGACCGCGTAAGAATGAAATACCCCATAGTTCTATTCATGAGTTTCAACACATTACTAAGATGCACAACGGGTGGCCAAGCCGAGGCATAGTTCATGTGTTGGGGTCGTCCGGTCGTCAACTTCCCGGCAAACATTACGCACGGATTTTTATTTATATGAACGAATGAAGAAAACTTTAAAAGCGCGATGTAGAACCTCGCTTTTCGTAATGAACGTAAGATTAAAATTATGAACACAGAAATTCAAGCTTTATGTTAAATATCGTAAGTTCATATTAACCAACACAAATTGTTACCTATTTCATTTTCTATGTTCGCAGCAATAACAAGTGCAGTCTTGCATTTTAATTGAAATTGGAGTCATTCGTATTGACGCAAACGTTTATGTTATGTTAGTATCGAGAATGCACATTATTATTAGTTATTTAGTAATTTTGTTGCTATCGATGTTAATCATATTTTGGAATTTCATTTTAGACATTCACCTTAATCATCAAAACTGAACACTAAACAACACATGTATTTTGATCATTATACAATGGGTATATTGTTCCTACGTAGGTACCTATATTTAGCTTACGGTTTACTAATTCGAGATAGTTAGAATATAACAGACTGTTTAATTTACTAATAGAGAGTTTATTTATTACATGTGAGCTTACTAGGACATAATAGACTAGCTATTATTTTACTTTTACTACTTACTTTTTACCTATTTTATTTATCAAGTATTTAATAATTGAGGTCTTAAAACTAAGGTAAGAGTCAAGTATAGTTATTAATTACAGGCTAAATGACACGGAAATAACAAGAAATAATATAAGGCTTAATCCTATTTATTTTTTAAGTTATTATAACAATTACATGGCACTAAAAATATATTAATGATAAAACTATTATTAATAACTGATGACTTCACTCAACTTTTTTACAATTTTTTCCACTAGACCTTCGGTTGCATTTAGTAGCTCGTCGTAATCACTTTGCACAACGTACTGCACCGATACAGCGTTGGTCTCGACGCTTGATTCAATATCCGAAATACTAATTTTTATGACACGCTTCCCCTTTGATACTTTTCTGATAACGTGTGAATTTAATCCCATGTCTGTCTTCCTCTTTCCCTTTTTTGCGTTTTTTCTTTCACATTTTGGCTGCTTTAGCGGGATTTCTTGCGACGGATTTAAAAGCACATCTTGATATTTCAGATAAGCATCCATATCTTGTGAGTAGTTTAAAGCTTCGTTTATGTTCTCATTTAATTGTGAGTAAAATGGTAGGACGGTAACGTTGCACTCATCAGTGGAGTTAACTGGTTGCGAGCTCTGCAAAAAAACAATTATATTACTACATGATCGAAATATTATGAAATAAAGCCTCTTAAAATATATAAAAACAAGATTACTTACCATTTTAATGTATTTCCTAATATTTATTTACAATTGAATGTAAGTAGAAGTGCTTGCAGTTTGAATTCACGAAATGAAGTATAAATTATTTTATAAAAGTTTCATTTTATAGTACTCTGTTTTTGCATATTATGCAGTTTGGTAAAGAATAATACATGCAAATAGACAGGTTCAAACCTGTTTCTTGTTAAATAAGTGCATCGCATCCCGTTAGTAAGTAATTAGATACGGCATTTTCTATATCTTTTCCCATGGTAAGCAAGTTGAATTTGATCCGCCAAAATTCATTTATAAAGCCTTATTAGTTATTAACTAAGTATAAAACATAGTATACGATAAAAATATATTATAGCCTTCACAACGAATAAAGCTTTATGGTCGGCATGTATTGTAACCCGATGATACTTTGATGTTCCGACACTGGCATACGTTTTATTTTCCAGTAAACATGATTTGCTGACGTGAATATCTATGTACAGGGAAGTGAAACATTTCAAAACTTAGGTTTCTGCATATGTTTTTGCGATTCAGTTATTTTGAGCTGGTTATAATTTGCGAGCATGGGTTGTTAACTTCTGATAACTTGATTTTGCCATATAATAATACCTAATGCATTTTTCATTTCATTAATTGACTTTATAGAAAGTGGTTGTGTTACTACTTCGTTTTGACTCCACATCGAACTTCTTCACCTTGAAATGATGTATGTAAGTTTGAATAATATTATGATATTTTGTTTTATTTCCATTTTTTGTAATTTGGTTTATGGTTATAATTTGAGAGACTAGTGGACTCCTAAGTAATTTATCAAATTATTTACATTTACAGGTCTGACAGCGAATACTATGTAAAACGTACCAATAGCCGAGAAACTGAATCGGCAGATGAAACCGAAACTATAAGGCATGTATTTCATATTTTCTAGTAATTTAATGTGATTGATTTATGTGTAGTAGGTACCTAACATTATATTTATTCTTTGTTATAGAGTTCCACAAAAGAAAACGGTGAAGAGGAAAATCACTCCACGTAAGCCAAAACCTAATGCGGACCATGGTTGGATGGTAGATGACGAGGACGAATACGGTGGCCCCCAACAAACTGGAGTGAAAGAGCCCGCAAATAAGAGGTATTATTTATCATTTAAAATAATTATGAAGTGTTACAGTAACATAGGTATTTGTACCCATACAAACCTAGAATGTAAAAAAATGTTAATGTATATTATTTCTATTATTTCAGTAAAAAAACAAAGCCGAAAGCCTCAGAGAAGAAATCGAGTGCTCATCTAGTGCCGCCTCCTTCCGAACATGGGTGGTTTACAAATTGGGGAGATGATGACCAGGCAATAGAGGCGCATCGCCGTGCCGGAACCTTGACGTCGGTGCTGTCGCGGCGCGTTCCCGGAGGCCACGTGCGACGTTCAGCTTCCTTAACGGGTGATCTTTATGTTGAACTTAGATTGTATAACGTAGCTGATATTCAAAACGTAACGCCTCAAGACCGTTGGGAGAAAGCCTTGATTAATTTAAAGTATCGACTTGATTCGAATTCGCCCGCCGTAGATGGCGTAAATAATTTGCTTCAATTTTGTAAGCAAGATTTTACAGATGAAGGCACCTTCTTTCCAGATAAAATTAATCATTAACAATTTCAAGGCTATTTCCTTACTATCTAAACCCAGTTTCTATAATACTCGTGTAATATAACAGCAAGTAAAATGCAGCATAGTTCAATATTTTGTTCCGTGTGTGATATTAGTATCCCAAGTAAAGCCTTTTCTGCCCACCTACGTTCAATCTTACATAAAAATAACAATTCTATACAATTAACTCCTAATATTGAAAAAATTAGTAGTGCCTTTCGCAGTAGGATTGCATCGTATAGAGTACGTGGTCCGAAAATTTCACTCCTCGAAACACCGGATAGGTTTTTGAAGGCTATTCGGGGCCTAGTTCGAAAAATTCTAGAAGCTAGACGGGCGTCATTCGGGTCGATAAAGGTTAATTTTGAGTTGTTTGCTGAATTCTGTTTACCAAAAAATGAGACAAATGAAATTAAATCATTTGCTACGAAGAATATAATCATACATCAAATTTATGATTTCAAAGAAATATTTTCAATGATGTCAGATACTTTATGTAAGAAAATTGACGAATTTCAAGAAAGGGACAGCGGTTGGAGTTTTATACGAAACCTATATTTAGAAGTAAATATTAACAAATATAATCCCCTAAGAGCTTCTAAATTTATAGAGTTGCCTGAAACCATTAAACTTAAGAGGGCTTGCGTTAATATTAAAAATAGTGACAATTACTGTTTTTTATGGTGTATAATTGCGGCCTTATTTCCCGTACAAAAGAATCAGGATCGAATATCCTCTTATCCACGTTTTGAAAAGCACCTAAACACAAAAAACATGTCGTTTCCAGTTAGTCTCTCTGACATCAAAATATTCGAAAAAAATAACAGGAATATAAGTGTTAATGTTTACGGATTAAGAAAAAACCAGGTCGTAGGCCCGCTATACAAAACAGACAAAAGGAAAAAACATCATGTCAATTTATTAATGTTGGAAAACGGTAACCAATCACATTATTGCTTAATAAAAAATTTAGCACGTCTTTTAAAAAAACAGTTAACTAAACACAACGGGAAAATATTTCTTTGCGAAGAATGTTTGTTGTTTTTCCACACCGCAGATAAATTGAACAAACACATATGCGGCCGCGTTGCAACCCATTTACCAAATCCTGGTTCCTTTATTCAGTTTAAAAACTATGAAAGAATGCAACCTATGCCTTTTGTAGTATATGCAGATTTTGAATGCATATTACAACCGATCTCGTCTGACGTATTTGATTCGAAATGTACTAGCTCGTTACGGAAACATATCCCGGCTGCATTTGCATATTATATTGTATGTTCCTATGACAATTCCCTTAATAAATATATAAGTTATCGAGGGCAAGATTGTGTACAAAAATTTCTCGAATATTTAAAAAAGGATATAGGTTTGATTAGTGAAATTTATAAGCACCCCTCGCCATTAAAAGTTACGGCGGAAGAGGAGATTCAGTTTCAGAAAGCAAAGTGTTGCTTTATTTGTAATAAATTATTATTAGATGATAAAGTAAGAGATCATTGTCATTTAACTGGCCATTTTAGAGGCGCTGCTCATTCGTTTTGTAATATCCAATTTCGCCTTCCAAGGTTTGTTAGCTGTTTTTTTCATAATCTATCGGGTTACGACTGCCATTTGTTTATTCGTGAGTTAGGAGAAATGAAAGGCGGTTTAAAAGTTATTGCGAAAAATAAGGAAAATTACATATCATTCACGAAATTCTTGCAAATAGGTGAAAATGAGTTTTGGCCAGTGCGTTTCGTTGACTCTTTCAAATTTTTAGGAACTAGTTTAGAAAAATTAGCAGTAGATTTAAATGACCATGACTTTGTACACTTAGAGAGGTTTTTTCCTGTCCGTCACCAATTTGATCTTCTTAGAGTAAAAGGTGTATATCCGTACGATTACATTACTTCTTGGGATGCTTATGAGGAAAAAAAATTACCACCCCAACATAGTTTTTACAACTCATTAACCAAAGGTAATATTCTAAACTCTGCCTATGAGCATGCTAAGCGTGTATGGAACGTATTTAACCTTAAGACCTTAGGACATTATACAGACTTATATCTTCAAACAGACGTTCTGTTGTTAGCTGATATATTCGAGAACTTCAGACAGACCTCTTTGGTGAACTATAAGTTAGATCCCGCTTTTTACATGACAGCCCCAAGTTTAAGTTTTGATGCTATGTTACGCATTACGGATGTTCAGTTAGAGCTCATAAGTGACCTCGAAATAATAAGAATGATTCAAAAAGGTATCCGCGGAGGTATTTGTCTTTGTTCGACTAGATACGCACGCGCAAATAATAAGTATCTACCCTTTTATAACGCGTCTGCTCCAGATTCGTTTTTGTTTTATATAGATTGTAATAACCTGTACGGTTATGCAATGTGCAGTTATTTACCACATGCCGATTTTAAGTTATTGAACAAAGATGAAATAGAAAACATTAATTTTCTAGAAATTCCAGATGACAGTCCCCACGGTTATATTTTAGAAGTAGATTTAGAGTATCCTGAAAGTCTACATAATTTACATAATGATTTTCCATTTTGTCCTCAAAAGTTTACGCCTCCTGGATCTAAGACTTCTAAACTTATCCCAAACCTTTACGACAAATATGAGTACGTTATACATTACATTTATTTAAAAACCTGCGTGAGACATGGATTAAAACTTAAAAAGATACATAGAGCTATTCAGTTCAAACAAAGTCGATTTATTCAACAGTATATCGAGTTAAATACAGAGTTGAGAAAAAACGCTAAATCTGAATTTCAGATGAATTTCTATAAACTCCTCAATAACAGCCTATTCGGGAAAACATTAGAAGCTACAGAAAATAGGACAAACGTGATGCTGGTTAATCAATGGAATGATAGTACGAATAAAACGAAGAAAAGAACTAGTGCTGAAGTGTTAATAGCGCGACCTAACTTCCATAGCGCAAGTGTGTTTACTGAAAATTTAGTCGCCATTCAAATGAACCCTGAAATAATTACCCTTGATAAACCAATCTATATAGGATTCACTGTTTTGGAAATATCAAAATCTCATATGTACAACTTTCACTATTCACATATAAAACCGTATTACGGAAAAAATGTTAGTATGTGCTATACTGATACAGATTCTTTTTTGTACTTTATTAAAACAGATGACATATATACAGATTTGAAATTGAATTTCCTATCTCTTTTCGACACCAGTAATTACGAAGTAAACAACATATATGGCATTCAACAAATAAATAAAAAAGAACCCGGATTATTTAAGGATGAACTAGGTGGTCAACTAATTGTCGAATTTGTCGGTCTTAGGTCAAAACTTTACTGCATTCAAACCGAAGAAAAACAGTTAAAAAAAGCCAAAGGTACTAAGACACATGCGGTTAAGAGTCTTATATTTCGAGATTATAAAAACATCCTCTTCAACAAAGAATTGATGCGCAAGAGAAATACGCTATTTAAATCTATAAAGCACGAAATTTTTACTCAATCTCTTAATAAAGTTGCCTTATCATCGAACGACGACAAACGAATTGTATTAAAAGACAATATTCGGACCATTTCTTGGGGCCATGCTTCGTATTTTTAGATATCGATATACTTTCTGTTTGATTAACTAAATGTTAGTATTTGCTACTCGTATGAAAAAAGCTATGATAAATAAATGAGGCGTTTTACTACCGCGGTGCTCGTTTATACTATTAGAGTTATTAAATTGACTGGGCTTAGCGTAATTATAATACTGAATACATTACTGAATATAAATGTGTAAAATAAACATATCTGTGTATTGAAATTGTCAAGTGAAATAAATGTTTATCCGTTTAATTCGTTTTTCTTTTTATAACCCTCGTTATTCTCAATGCTCAGTTCTTATTCTTAGTATTGTTATTAAACTGTTCGATGTTGTTAAAATAATTGTGCATTATGTTATGAAACAAAGTTTCGTAATACGAACTGAACATTGTATACTTCTAGTCTTATGATAGGAGGTACAACCGATATGAAATAAAAGAAATAAGGTATTAAATTAACAATTTATTTATAAAAAATATCAGCATTCTCAGCAATCCATTTCTTAATACAAATTACATTTTTTAATGAACAGTGCTTATCAATTACATATTCAAAACTAGAAATTTTATATTTTTGTTTGAGGAACGTATTATACAGTACTAAAAAGTTTGGGCAACCTTTTTGTGCGATGTCAATTACTTCACAATTGTCACATAATTCTTGAATCCATTTAATTTTTTCTAGGCCTTTTACATATATTTTCTTTTTTTCAAGATAAGGCTTTATTATATTTTTAAAATGTCTATAATCGATATGACCTTCGCTCCAACGAAAACCAAACGTTTTTTCGATCCAGCACACGTGTCTACGTTCTTCGAGTGACAAACGTGAGTACGGATATGGTGGTTTTATTGAAAACACTAGAGTGAAGTCATCAGTAGCCAAAGCCAACTCTTTAATAATGAATTTATTCTGCCAATCCTTGAAGCCTTGTATATCCACAATGTAGCTATTTATATTCATGATATTTTTTTTACTAAACTGCTCAATGGTTTATATTCCACAATACAATCGTTAAATATTAAACAAAAGGCAGATGTATTATCAGGAATTTCTGAATCACTCTCGATTTCTATTCTCACATCTATAGGTCCTGACTTCAAACGATCATTTTGTCTTGAAGTATCCAAAACATATAATGCACACTTTTTAAAGTCGTGTATGTTTAACAACGGTTCGGCACGACGTCCATGGTATGACTGTTGAAACCTTGTATATTGTTCATATAATATTGCGTAGTTGTCGTGCTCGAATTTCACATTTAAACTTTCGTATGGAAAATAAGTAGAGTTTAAAAATACTCTGACTTCGCGTAAATTACAATGATCAAACCTTGAGAAATCCTCATTAGAATTATTTTTTCTGTTGGTCGACAAAGCTAACACAACGAACCGTGGTTTTTCTAACTGAGATGATGTTTTGATTGCCCAAGTATGTTTAGTTGTTTTGGGTAACAGTGGATACTCATATAAATCCCAATTCCTAAAAGCTAAGTTGAGCGGACGGTCCTTTTCTATCAACTTTAACATGTGTAATCGTTGGCGATCTGATACTTTAATATGTGGCACGCGCCAAACAATTTTGTCAATAACAATATCCTCTAATACCTCATTTGTGTTAAGTTGTACTGCATTTAAATTTGTATTACTTCGTAGCAAAATCAACTCATGCTTACAATTTATTATTATTTTGTTAAAGTCTTCTGCAAACCCTAAAATTTTGTTTAAAGGCAACGAGACAGCAAATCGGCCGTCGTGCGTATTTTTTGTGCCATTCAAGTCCCACCCCCATGCCTTTGACATCGAGGATTCGTTACTATTCATAGATAACAGAGATTTTATGGTGGTGGTGATACCTACATTTTTTACTTTGTCGATTTCAACCCCATTCAATTCGTAACGAATATCTTGGAACAGGAATAGAAATGGGTTATTAGTGAATTGAATGCTATTCACTTTAAGTTTAGATTCTCTGTTTATTATCGTAACGGTTCCTTCTAAATACAATGTACTAGCACACGGTAAGACATATAAATCTTGTTGATTAATAGGTATCCGAATTTCATCATTGTTATTAAACGTTGTTACATAAGGTCTGTATGAATGAACTTCGTAGCTTTCAATAGCATTGTCTTCTGCAAAAGACTCGGCAACGTCAAGTATTTCACTCATTTTAATAGTCCAATTAGTTTCAAAAACTTTATGTTTTCCTTTGTTAATTTGATAGGTGTTTTCCTTTTCACAGCTGTTTTTAAACTAAAACTTCTAGATGTGCAGGACGTCTTTTTATTAAAGTCTATCATTACACTTTTTTCTTGAGATGAAAATATAACTGAATATCTTCTCCCCTTAAATTTATCAATTGGTTTTTCGCGTCAAGGATGCGCACATTAATTGAACTTATAGTATCTTGGTTCACAGGAAAATAAATTACGTTTCGTGGCACTTCTATGATTCGATATCCAGGTGGCACATTAGGAACAAATTCATGAACTATATGGCTAGGTTTTCCGTTAACAAATGAACCACTAACGATATCGCATTCGATCCGTATGACGGTCGTTGATATAATGTTAACCGGATATTGTGAACAGTTTATTATATTAGCTTTAAGTATTTCATTTCCAAAACCAATAGTTCTCCCGATTGTGTGTTTCTTTTCAAAATGAACGTCTTTTGAACAAAATAATTTCGTTTTCAGTGTATTGTTATTACAAATTAATTTGAAAGTGCAATTTTTGACATTATCTTTTATGTAATCGCCAATATCTTCGAGTTCATATGATCCTTCCGGTATTTCAATGCATTCATTATCACCATAACAGAATTTATTATTTCTACTGTCAATGTTTGGTATTGAATTAAAAGTTGAAAAATATAAAAGCCCGCACTCATACTCTCCTTTCAACTGTAAAGGAGGAGAATAATTTGTAGTAAGTGTTGAAGTCAATCCCGTTACTGATAAGGTGAACGACATTTTGTAAACTGGTAATTTTTACGTAATGCTTTAAATTTTATATTGTTTTTTCCAAAAGTTTCTTAAGTAGTTTAAACATAAGTGTCCACAATTTACAGTATCAAATTTTTGATACGCACAATAATTATAAAAAATTTCGTAATCCTTTAAGTACGAGATTAGTTCAACGGGAGGTTTTAAATCTCCATAACTATTGAAATATTCACAATACGCATTTAATTTCACATAGGCTACCCAGTGAGTCCCGTTATTCTTAGAGCTATCTAAATTTACAATTGCACACTCCACGCGCCTTGGACGTTTTGGTAAATTATCGCGCATGAAAACACCTCTGAAATAGGGTATGTCACTTCCAAATTGAATTAGATCTATGTTTGTGAGAGCTCTCCTTGGTAGCCTTCTGCCTAGTTTTTTGTTGTGTTTAGAAATATACCACTGCCTTTCTTATATGGTTTTATGTATAAGCCCTTGCCAATAGCAATTGACTCCATCATTTTATTGTGGCGTTCAGACTCCTGTAGGTTCTTTTGTGCTGATTTATAGTCATTCACTGCTTTTGCAATACCAGCGGCACCGCCAGCTAACGAGCCAAGAGCAGACAACCCGGCAAAAATTGGAATTAAGGGCAGAATTCCACCAGTTTTCGGGATTGGGATAATACGCGGTAAACGAATAGGTGAATGTTTTTTAAGTAACTTTCTTGCTGCTTTATACGCGCACTTAATTGTTGATGTATCGTCTTTTGGCTTTTGCTTTTTAATATGCGATCGAATTTTAGAAACGATCTTTTTAAATGTTTTGATTCCAGCACCAGCGCGTAATTTCGTTTTTAGGATTTTGTTCACTAACCATGAAGCTACTTTTTCACCTTTGCTAGCATTTGCTGAATTAAGTCTTTGTTTTGCCATTTTTATTAACTCTCTATCAGCTCTATGACGATTAACTAGGTCCGAATGATTGCTGTACGCGATATCGTGTTGCTTGCAGGCTTCGTCCAATTGATTTATGCCACGGTCACCTCTTAACAATCTTTCTTCAAGTTTGGTACCTGGCCCGCAATAGTTATATCCAGGCAAATGTAATTCAAAAGGTAGGTTATTTATCACGCTGTTAATAAGTCCACTTCCTTGCATCACTTATTATTTAATGATGAGAAATAGAATACTACATTTATTTATATTAAACTAAATCAACTGTGTTTATCCAACTATTTTCTGCCTCGCTAAGGCCTAACCATTTAACAAAAAGTTTATTTCCCCTCCTTTTTATAACCTTTTCAATAAGATATACATTAGGATGAGCCGTTTTTTGCAGTTCTTGTTTATAAAACGAGCCGAGTATATTATTTTTACGATAATCTTCAATGTTATAGGTTACTGGTTTGGTATTTTTAACTTTGGTAATATTGAACAGTTCTGTAGACCAGTTTGGAGTATATCCCTTTTTAAAAGCTGATTTGTGCTTACTTATTCTTACACAGTCTCCTATTTTAAGCTTAATTTCTTTCTGAGACACGTTGTTTTGTTTGTTCAAGATGTTATTTCTGACAACATGCTCATTTGTATGATTTACATCATTCGGCTTAAATTTAGTTGTCCGATGTTTAGTCTCATTATAAGTTTTAACTATATTATTTAGTGGAGTTCCTATCCATTTAAAGTGTCCAAGTAAACTAAAATGTTTGTACAGTTTGGTTTTTAATGTTCTTATTAGTCGTTCTACAATAGAAGCTTTCTTCGTGGAATACGAAGAGTAGTGATTTATATGTTTTTCTCTCATCAACTTACGAAATACATCGTTGTAAAACTCTTTACCCATATCTGTTTGTAAATTTCGTGGAATGTGATTAGAACCCAAAATATTCAGTAACGCCAGCGCTATTTCTGTTTTAGTTTTTGATTTTACAGGTACAGCCCACGCATATTTGGAAAAACAGTCAATAACAACCAAAATATATTTATATCCCTTGTTTACGGAACTAAATTTAATCATATCGATCAAATCAGCTTGCCACAAATCATTGATGCCCCTTAATATCACTGGGCAGCGCCTAAAATTTCTTCTTGCATCTTTATGAATTTCGTTTACAATATCCTGCTTGCTCATTGTTTACTCTCCTTTAAAATTTTCATAACCTCCTCCTTGGTGCAAAACTTTGTCTCAATTTCCTTTAAACTAGAGTTTACGTGTTGAAGGCGAAGTATGATATTAGCCAAATTAGTCTGAATAGATTTATTTATATGATCTACATATTCCTTATTAACCGCTTCATCGTTCGTAAGCGGGGATGTTAAACCTTTAAGTCTTGCTGACCGTAAATTGTAATCTCCGCTTTGCGTCTTCTGTAACGCATCAGAACTTTGATCTACACGCAATCGCTTATGAACGTGGTGTCCAAATTTGTCGATATTCATAATCCGTCCGCTATTGACTGTGTATCAAGGTAAACTGATATTATAATAAACAAAACTCTTGTTTTATTGAATTATGTTACTTTCTCGTAATTCCTCAATTATCGATATAATCTCGTTATCAAGACCGGTATTACCGGCTTCTCGAGAAGCTATTAATAACTTCAGCCTATCAACTAACTCGTTTGGATCATCCCAATACACATAATCTATATTAGGCTTCACTTTCTTTAAAAGACATTTTAAACCGTCACCAATAGCAAGATTCTCTGTACTCTCACAAACTCTGACGTGTTTAAATAAGGGTTTAATAATCTGTAAATACTTGACACCTCTGTTACTCTTGATTGGTTTTTTTGAGTCAAAGTCTCTGTGATGAGCATTTGTTTGATTCAATATTAATTTGTAGTTTTCTTTATCGAATTCAGTCACTAAATCCAAATCTGGTGTTTTTTTAAACAGTAATTGGACAAGACCTGGTGTTTTGTCATAAGTATTAGCATTAATAGTAATTGTTTGGTCCGATACATATACTCTCTGTGTTCCCATCATAAGTTTTCCTCTTTCGAGTCTGACTCCATAAGGCACATCTTCAAATGCTTTTGCAGAAAATGAAAGCGGAGATGAATAGTTTCGATCTAAACTGGAAATGCTCTCAAAAGTTTCCTCATCGGAAGTAACCATATTAGACTCATCGTCTTCTTTTTCACTCTTGTCACTCAAATCCGAAGCATCTTCTTCATCTTGTTGAAGTTTTTCGTCTTTAGTAGTTGGACGGTTTAATTCGTAAACCGTGTCATCATGAGATGAACTTGGTTTAGTGTCACTCAAATCATACTTTACTTTTTTCGGTGTACTATGGTAATCAGGGCTAATATCAGATACATGCTTCTTTCTTCCGTCTAAAGCACTTCGATCAGCTATTTGATTGAGAGGTTGAGTGATCGGCTTAAGAATTGACTCGAGAAAGTTCTGATTTTCAGTAGACATATCACGCAACATTTTAAGTTTACGCTTAACAGCATCTGCCGACTTAACAATCTCTCGTTTAGTATCTTTTTCCATGGTTACCGCAATTAATGTTGTTTCTTCGAAGAAATTAAAATGTTAAATGATGAGCATCGTATTGTGCTAGGTTTTATATGCTAATATTAATTAAGAATAATGAACGTGTCGAAATTCAATCTGTAGCATCCTTTATTTTTTTCACAATCTTTATTTATAACTAAATAATTATAGGGTGTGCACCATATTTTAGCACACATTTCTTTGAATTGAGACCAAGGCATATCTGTATTTACATGTTCATTATATACATGACGCAAATTAGTTTCATCTTGTTTGAAAAGAATAATAAGATTTGCATTATCCCTTATTAATTGTTTAGGAATTTTGCTATACGTTTGATTAAGATAAAAACTGTCTATTTTGCAGTGACGTCCCATAGAAAAATAATCTCGAACGTTGTTTTGTTTTTCACATGCAATGTCATCAAATATCATGACTGAATCTGGTTTTGCTTGATTTGGATTTAAAACTTGTTCATTTTCATTGTATTTGAAAAACGAAACCCCAGGTACCCGACGAAGAACTTTTTCTAGAAATAAGTATTTCGGTTGAAACAAAGTTTTAGAATAAACATACACATTTTGAAACCTCAATCCGTTGTCATGCATTAGAAGTCCGATAATTAAATTCGTTTTTCCGCAGTTAGAAGGACCGCATATTAGACAGCGAATAGTGCTTGGTAAAAGTTTACCGTGCCGTAAATATACTTTATTATTGGAAACTGAATAATTTTTATATAAATCTAATGACTGTGCTTGCTTTACAAACTTCATAATTTGTAAGTTTGCTAACGTCTATGCGATGTGATGATTTTCTGTACAATGAAATGGAAACTCGTTTAAACCTGTTTATAACCACTAATAAATGACGACGTGATCCTAACACACGAATCAATCATGATTATTGAGAGTTTCGATCGAAGATTCGAAACGCTCAATAATCACCTACTAGTGACCAGCTTCCTGGGACATACTGTATAAGTCATACTGAACAACTTTTACTATGGGACTTAACAAGGAAAACGCGAAAAAAATTGTCCTTTTCATACATTTTGGTTGCGTCTCCATGGGGCGAAATGTCAAATTTTTTTCGCAGTTTATTTTTGGTCCGTTAGTAAAAGTTGTTCCGTAGCTGGTCACTTCTCCCTGGGACACTATGTAGAATAGGTACTAAAATGTCAAAGAGACAAAAAAATATGTCGTATAACATTTAGCAAAAACTATCTGTTTCCTTACATCTTAGTATTTTATATTATTATCCTTATTACACAATTTAATATCACATACCTACCTACAACACCGGAAGTGAGAGAGCCATACGTTTTAATGCTGAGGTATTTGCGTACTATACATACAGTCAGGGGCATAAATATGTATACATACAATTTTAGACCGAATGCTCCAGACATAAGTAAAAAAGTGTACACATATTTTTACCCTTGACTATACCTACTTAATTGTGAAATATGTCAAATTCTCCTAAATATTTTATGTGTTAAGTTAAAAACTGACCAATTTCTGACTGTTTTAGTGGAATATTCATATCCCTGAAGAAACGTTAGCCAAAAAATTTAAGGGGTCGCCAACATTTTCCCAAAAACTTCAAAACAGTTATTAAATCCCAGGCCAACTAAAGCGATCCCAACAAGACAGGGCCCCGATTACGGTACCTATTAACCTGTCGTTGCTCGCCATTTAATTCAAATAACACTATCCTCTGTCTCGCTCTGGTGCGGGTTAATCGGTTGTTGCGTCTCGCTTTCGCATTGTAATCTGCCTTGCGGTGACCCGTGGTTACTGGGCGTAGAGGTGAACAGAGAAGCCACTTTTTTTAACGATGGGTTTTATATTTACTGTATTATGTTTATATTTATTTAAACTTTCACGATTATCATTCATATTTTAAAGACAAACGGGTCTCAATCGCGTAAACTTACGTTTAATGATGTTTCGGGCATGACGTTACACCCGTGGTCGTAGGCAGACTGGCGAGAGAATGTATCAACACCTTCGAGCTGCGCGGATTTTTCGAACTACCCGCACTTGATCTTGATTATTCACTTCTAGTCTAGAGTTGTCACTAGTTAGGTCTACACACAACACTCATAATATCCAATGGCCTTAAAATGGATGTTTCACCACGCTTACATTTTAGTTTGTGCGCATTTTCACTTTTAGGGTCACATTAAAAAACATTAGTTGCAGTTAGGTTTGTAACGACAATTAAGAACGAAACCTTTAGGGATTTCAGCTTTTTTAACGTTTTTATATTACAATATTGCTTATAGTTTACAAAATTAACACGAGATCCGAGTTTTTATTGAAATTTAGTGCTTATTGTTGTTACGAGGATGTCCTTAAAAATAAAAAAGCTGTGGAATCAAATTTCGTATTTTACAAAAGAATACGTTTTGTTTATTGGTGAACTATGAAAAACACTAGGTATTATTCATAGGTGTTAACGCCTGGTAGCACTGACACCGGCGTTGACCATCCACCGTCGTCGGTAGCGAATCAGATGAGATGGGTCCGTGACCTCGACTAGCCTCGGTTGCCCGTATACTCGAACACATGCAGTCGATAGTAGAAAAAAAAACCTAAAAATTGCATTATTTCATAAACACGCACTTTTAGAGCAGCATAATCTTGATTTTAATCACCAACTTAAAACCTTAAATTTTGAGCTCACATACCTACATTTTGTTAAAATTATTGATTTTTATAAGCACCTATTAACGTAAAAATATATCTGTTAACCAATAGGTAATGTAAATTGTAGACCTAACTATGTGTATAAACGCATAAGGAAGTAAATGCCCATAAGTAATCACCACGCTGGGCAAGCGAATTGGCGATCGCATCAATGTGTCCACGATAATGACGCTGCTGCCCATCTTTTATTAAAGAATGGTCAATGACACTTCACTCCCTAAGTCGACTCTTACGATACCCGCGGTAATAGTTGGGGTGATGACAAATGTATTCGTGCTGCCGTCACTGCACGGTCATTTGACGATTTTGGAAATACGAGCGGTTTTTCTTCACAGTGGACTATCTTAAACTTAATAGTCCGTGTGCGGTCTATGCGGTTTCCATTGTTCAGGACCGCGGGATAAACTTGTCGGTTTAGTACATTTGTCGCGTCCTTGTTTAACTTTGTCGCAGATTTAACGTTATTTATCGTCAAGAGCTTGCTTGGTGTTAATTGGTGACATGCTGCAAATGAGAACTAATTGGGTCTGGCTTATTGTGAACAACAGTCGACGTGTGGCCTCTCTCTTGCACTTGTTAATTTTTAACAGACTTCAAAAAAGGAGTCACTTCGACTGGTTTTTTTGTTGTATGTATGTTACCTGGGTGCTTCGACAAGTTGCCAATCGCTAACGCTTAATCGTCAACCGTAAACGAAACGCAGCTAACTGTCTTTGTCGCACTAAGAGGAAAGAGTGACAGAGAGGGAAAACTACAATACGCTACTAAGCGTTAAGGTGCATTTAAACCAAAAGAGCATTCGATGTTCTAGCGCCCGCTCTACGAAATCAACCAATCACGATTTGTGTACCGATCGAATTTCGTAGAGTGGGAGGTTAGAACAGCGAATGCTCTTTTAGTTTGAACGCACCTTTAGCGATTGGCAACTTGGCTAAGCATCCTGATATCTGCAAGAATCGTGAACCGACTTTTATTTTTTTCTTTTGTGATCGAATGTGTACGTACAGCCCCGACATGGTCCCATTGGTACTCAGTTGGGGGCTGATAATGGGATCTTGGAGAAATCGAGGGATATCTCTAAATGTTATAAGTACATGTCTGGCGCTTTTGGTAATTTCCATTCATTTACAAGAGTTTGCATTCAGAAAGTAGGATTTGATGATTAGAAACCAATGATGGAAACCACAAATTATAGGATCTTGGAGAAATCGGTTGAAGTTGGTTGCTTTTTAATTTATAATTTGGTGATTATTACGCAAGTGTAACAGGGTGGCAACACGTCATCTGATACTTACTTTACATTCACAAGTTCGTTTCTGATTGTCACACCCTCTCGTTACCTATACAATTTCCATCCGTGCTACTCGTACAAGCATGTGCAATTGTGCATTCTGGGTACGCGCTACAAATTTAACTCCTTCAAAAACTTCTTTGGCCTATAAGATTTTTTTTTTTTTTTTTAAGGAGAGGAAAAATGCGTTACGCATACCACCCGGATGTGGGGACAAACCCGGGTGGTTATGTGGGACTCCTCGTTATGGGCTGATGGGACCCCGAGTTTACCCACTAAAAAACCTCTCCGTCTGCCGCCGCTGTGCTGTACGGTGGGCTGCAGGAACGCTCGCGCTTGCATCTGCAGCACCACCAGCACTGCTCCGAGTTTTGGAGCACCGCCTCCGGAGGCCGTTTTGGCCTCAATTTTACGCCTTCACATCATTCCGCCTTCAGTGGCCTAATGCTACTGGATGGCAGGCGTCCCCATGCCTACCATCCTATGGCCATTTTACGGAGGCAGGCGGCGGTCGTGTGCGGCCCGTCTTCGTCCGGCTCGCTTGCGGCGCCTTTGATCGGCCAGTGGGTCGACCTCTCTGGCCCGCTCCGCCACATCTTTCTGTTGCAGGACTAGCTCGCAGAAGGTTTTCACTGCTTTCCAACATCTGTCGCTGTCGACCATGGACTTCACCACGGCTGGCAGCGACAGATCCTGCCCCACTATAGCCATCAGGTCGTCCCTTTCTGGCCCCCACACTGGGCACTCGTCCAGAGTGTGTTGAGCGGTGTCAACCGCTGCGCCGCATTCATGGCACTCTTCCGTCGGCTCCCTGCCGGCAACTTGGTGCAGATACCTCCCGAAGCAACCGTGCCCCGAGAGAATCTGCACGAGCCGGAATGTGAGGGCGCCGTGTGCCCGCTCCAGCCACTGAGTCATGACTGGGCGTATCGCCGCAATAGTCCGGGCGCCCGCAGTTGGTCTGGCCAGTCGGTCCACCCACTCCGATATCGCCTCGCGGGATAGTTCGTCACGCTTGGCCTGAACCTCCCGCGGTGCTGGCCAAAAGTCTCTGGCACGCGCCTCCTCGCGCCAGAAGAAGACTGACGCAAGGGTCCTCGCGTCCAAATCCCAAGGCAGAGATCCGGCCAGCACGCATGCAGCCTCTCCTGAGATGGTGCGATATCCGCGTATAGATCTGATCGCCATTACTCTCTGGGCCCTGCGCAGTTGGTTGGCATTTCCGGCGTTTAGGTCTTTGGCCCATACCGGGGCACCGTAAAGGGCAATTGACCTTATTACCCCCGAGTATAGGCGCCGGCACGACGCTTTTGGCCCCCCAAGATTCGGGAGCAGGCGCCCAAGCGCGACAGCCACACTCAGCAGCTTTGGGGTCAGCCGCTCAAAATGTGCCTCAAAGGACCACCGACTATCTAGGACGATGCCCAGGTACCGCATCGTTCGTTGGACGGGGATTCGCACGCCGCCTACAATTATGTGCGATCCGGGCTTGGGTGCTCTCCGGGGGCCGTGGAAACAAATGGCCTCCGATTTATTTAGGGCAACCTCTAGCCCAAGCCGCCTGATCTTCCCCACGACGTGGGCTACTGCTGCAGTGGCCAAGATGGACGCGTCTCTGAGTGATGCCCCACGCGCTGTGACAAGGGTGTCATCAGCATAACACACAAGCTCCACCCCGCGCAGACGACCTCCTCGCAACACCCAATCGTATCCGATATTCCACAGGAGTGGTCCTAGTACCGACCCCTGTGGAACACCGCACACCATTTCCCGCCTCTCCCACTCATGCTGCCCGGGAAAGGCCACAAACCTTCGAGACAGGTAGGCCCTTACAATTCGGCTGAGACGGTGGGGTACTTGGTGGTACAGCAACGCCTCAATGATGCAGCCCCAGGGGAGGGTGTTAAAAGCGTTGGCAATGCGCAGCCCTACTCAATCTTTCCTCTACGTGATAGAGTACCTACTATCTTCATCAGTGCTTGCGTGATAGGTAACTATTTATTTATTTATTTTTAAATTATCCTTTATATTACTATATTTTTGTTAATAAATGATTATCATATTAAAATTTGTCAGTTGAATCCCAGAAAATGTAAACAGACCTAAAAATTTGCAAAATCCCTACCTAAAACCGTTAACCTTAAGTTCACATACATTTTTTAGTAAAGTTAAGCTTATTGATTCTGAATAGTACTGACGTAAAAACATAATATCTGCGAAAGTGTTTTATACCATTATGTATGGAGAGTGTTAGGTAGGACGGGATCACACATGTGAGCTTTTACGTAAGTTGTTGGGACGGAGCTATGCTATGAAATATAGGTTGTTGCTGTTTCTAGGGCACCTTGAACGTGCATAGGGCGTCAAAATCCTTCCACGCCATTCTATCTTGAGCGACCTTCTTAGCTTCACTCCAACACAGACTTACGGCAGTGACGGCTTGCAAGGATTGTTGAACCATACAAAGACGAAAGCACAATCAAACATAAATTCTAACAATAAAATCACCCAATACTATGTACGTCTAAAAGCAGTTAAGAGACAGTCCCTTAATTTAGTCCTCGGTCCAGGCCATAAATTGCAGGCATATTGTCACCTATTACGGCGGTAAATCTCCTGCGGGCAGCTTCGGGTAATTAAAGGTTGTTCCGGGGTAACGTATTACCCTTAATGACGATTTAGGTAAGTTAGAACTGGTTCAATTTGTCATTTGGGGAAATCTTTGACAGATTCGTGGATGTAATGATTTGAGGAGCCTGCATTTTTCTTTATGTTCTAGCCAATGATATAATAAGTAAAGATATGTTACACCGGCTCTAAAATTGAAGCGCTCAGATTGCGATAATTCTAACAATCACTCTTAGTCCTACCCAGATCACCGAGAGGTGTGTACCACTGCAAGTACACGAACTGCGCCCTAAAATGTCATTTTATGATATACAATAGTGAAAACCACAAAATAAAATGCAAAAATGCCCTTAGCATCACACATCATGCGCAATTAAACTGAATTATATATTTTTTTCAATTTTATTATTTATTGAGAATAAATAGGACGCCATTTTGATGTTTTTGACTGACTTAGAGAAAAAGACAAGCTTATGCTGTTTAAGATCGAGAGTAACAAAGATAAATCATTGTTTATCAATAAAAGAATGCACGCGCCATTGTCAAATGCTAGTTGTCTCTTTTTTATTTATTAAATACGAGTATATGTATTTTGCCATCTCTTTTACGCATTTTGAAGTATGAAGATAGGTGTATGTCAACTGTCAATAAATTGTAGGTGTATGATGTGAAGTATTTATTTCGCTCATTTTGTTAGAGTATAACGTATCTTTACTTATATATCATTGGTTCTAGCCCCTTATTCTGGTCTAGTGTTTCTCCCATAACTTCGTATTAGGAGGTAATACCCATAATCACCACTCAGAGCCTGCAGCAAGTCTGCTGGGTCAGTAGGCTTAGCCAAGATGCCATTCTGCAAGCGTATACGATAAGCGATAAATGTATGAGAATGACAGATTCGTACGAAAAGTCACGAGACTACTTCCATACACTATTATGGTCACATAACTTATCGCCTTTCGTAAACGATTCCAGAATGAAGTCTTGGTCAGGCCTGCAGGCTTACTAAACCGAGCATCGAATTCGTTAATTTCGGTCATTTGTCTGTTACTCCAAGTCTCCAACGAAGGCGTCATTAGAGTGACAGAGAAAAATCCCCTAAATTTGCGGATTTCGAAGTACGCGGTAGAGCCACAGACTGTTCAGAAGGGTTACAATTAAGTGTCACCTATGGCTCTAAAAAGACATTCGAATTCTATTGCTGTTCTGCTCATGTTTTCACAGCAAGCGTAGCATGATAGCAATGTCTAAAATATTTTTCTTAGAGAATACGAACTATGCTAAGATTGTTGAGCTACCGATAAAAAATTTTTTTAGAACACAAACATTCATACACGTAGCATGGATTTTAGTATAATAATAGAGTAAAGTAATTTAGGTAGAAACAGACCTGGAGGTTCATTAAGTTACATCGTTAACTGTTAGTAAAGTTACTAAATGCTTGCTATTTAAACATAAACTGTATGTTTTAGTGCTACAATAATAATCATTGCTTCAAACTAGTCAATGAATTTTTAAATGGATCTTTGTTGAGAAGATGGTTATTGTAATAGCCTCGAACTCGCCAAGATTTTCTGAGATGCATAGTTACGAGTAAAGCTAATAAAAGCGTGTTAAAAACAAAACTTTAACTAAAACAAACATGATTAATGTCTCCATTCGTTTTATTAAAACAGATAGACATTTTGGCGTTTGGTTTCCAGATGATTTTGACATTGATTGCGTAACAACTGTGGTAAATTAGATGCATTAAATAATCGTTTGCATAGAACGATCTATTTGAGCCATACCACCAATTTGAATAAAATAAGTCTAGAAAGACTACACAAAGTTTCTACAAAATCAAAACCGTTTATCTCATTTAAAACTAAACCGATTACAACAAGCAGTTAAAATGAATCATCGTTTAGGACTAAGTATAGCTGACTAAAGCATAATTCACTCTGGCTGAACTGTTTAAGCCTTCGTAAGCCTAAATCCCATAAAACTATGTACAAAGCTTGAACGTATGATAATCTTGTTTTATGGCTCCATTTATTTCATGAGATGACGTGATTTACATTGTCATAGTCTACAAAACTATAAAGTGAGTTATATTATTATTTGTTATTACGCTATCACTGTATAATAAATATGTAGTACTAAAATATACGTTTACTAAGTACAATTAGACACACCCTGCCACCACCGAAAGTGCGGCTCCATCACTCTGGTGACCACACAGTTACCCTGGTATGTCTATACTCGTATTGTATATCTTTCGTCTCATAGAAATAATATAATTGTCACCGCCTCAATTTTTTCTGTGGGTGTCGTAAAAACAGACTAAAAGATTGAAGTGTCACTGACTATCTATTTACTGAACATTAATCATGGGCAGCAGCGTCATCATAATCGACACACCTGTGATCGCTATAGGTTTACCATAATTCCTTTTGGTTCCACGGGCTATTACGTCCCCGATTTTTGATAGGCTTGCGCGAGGATATGGATCCAACACGTAGAGGCTCTTTGCTGTGTTGTACACCTGCTGCAACCCATTCACGGGCACAATAATAGATACATATCCGTAAACCTGTCCCAGCAGGCGTACAGAGACTATTGAGAAATAAATGGAAAAGACTAATGGATTATCGTGATAAAGGTTGGGTGGATAAGAGTTGGAACTATAGAAAAGATATCTGCCATACCATATTCTTATTATTATTGCTTACTGCGTTACATACTAAACCCAAAGATGTTACGTAAACCAATATCTTTCACTTGTAAGTAATGCTTGCATAATTTTATCATTTTAATTTATTCTGACCTTTCAAATCAACCACTGGATAAATCCAAACTTAAAAGCCGTAACTATCTGGGCATTTCAAACATACATATAATTCTATTCTTCTAAAGCTTTCTTTCTAGAAACGTCCTCATAAAAGCAGATCTCGCAACCTAGTTAAATCCCAACTACCCGCAACGTACTAAACAACCTCATACGTTTGCCTAAAAATATACAAAACGGGGAGATAAAAATAGGGATGTGTTTGCTGTCTGGAAATCTACACGATGTGTAGTACATACACTCCGTTTGAACTTAAAAAAAAAACACACGAAGGTAATACTGCTTTCTTGCTTTATCGTGTGTCGTCGTTGTAGTATAGCCCGAGCCTTCCGTCTCTTTCTTGGATCCGAAGGGTTTTCTTAGTTCAAATGGAGTTTACAATGCTACCTAGGGCCTGTTTGTTAAAAGCTTGTAATTTGTAATACAAGCGGAAGTCTTTATCTAATTAATGACGATTTGTATTACAAGTTACAAGCTTTTGATAAACAGGACCCTTGTCTAGCAAACTGACAATGAGCTAATTATTCGTTTAAATTTTAACGATTAATGCAGCTTAATCGTTTAATATTATCCTGACGTTTCGTGCAAGACTTTACATTACACCCGTGACGTCCGGATAATGTTAAACGTAAGTTTATACGACCAAGTCCCATTTATCGTTAAAATATGAGTGATAATCGTGAAAGTTTAAATCAATATTATTATTTGTTGGTCCTTATCCATCCATTTGGCAGAAATGGACCAAACATAAGTTAGTTCCAAAAATATCACGTGTGTTGTACGCGAATTTCTTTTTTATTATACTTTTTAGTATTTTATAGCAGTAACAGAAAAATATCAACTGTGAAAGTTTGAATTGCCCAACTTTCACGGTTCACGAAACAGCCTGGTGACAGACGAATAGACAGATAGCGGACCTTTAATAATAGGGCCCAGTTTTTGGGTACAGAACTTCAAAAACCATACAGTCATGTCACGAGAGATGATCTCAGTATATTCTCCTTAAAGACATCTTAGAGATTTCACAAAATGCTGCCAATTTAGCATTACCGAAATGGAGCACTACTACAGTTCAAAGTAAAAATATTTATCAACTTGCCGTATAGAGCTCTTTTCCACATTCACCACAAACAACAAACGAACAAAAAAAAACTTTGGAAGTATAAGATCAATAGTCATCGTATTCGGTCTGCGTAGTAAACAATGATTTCAGAAAGAAGATTTTGACAACCCTAACCAAAGCGTTTGAAGTAAAAACGCGCCTGTGTGCGGCCTCGTTTCTATGTAAATGTTATTGGCGTATTCGTTTAATCCGCGCATTTCCCGTGCAAACTGCTTGTATCTGCTTTAAACCGGATTAGGGCTGAACTCGACTCGAAAATTACAGAGTCACGGAAAAGGGGTAATGTTAATGGCGTCGTAACAGTTTTTAGGTGGGAATTGAGTGCATAATTATTGTTCGGGGCTTAGGGTATTTGATTTAAATTAAAGGTTATAAGATTAATGAGTGTGAGATTATCTCGAATTGGGCTTACAGCTATTGTAATGAATGTACAAATGTACTCGCAATGCTGATGATTCATTCATCTATTTCAGCCGAAAGACGTCCACTCCTGGACATAGGCCGCCCCAATGATTGCCAATATGATCGGTTCTGTGCGGCTTGCCTTCAGCAGGTTCCCGCAACCTTCACCAGGTCGTCGGATCATCTTGAGGGAGGTCTGCCTACACAGCGTCTTCCGGAGATGATGCTGATTGTAGATTCTAGCTAGTAGGTCTCAAAGAAATGCAATACATACTGGGTATGGGCTTTCCATTACTTATCTATACGTATAAAACAACGCTGCTTGATGACGCCGGTAAGAATACATTTCATCACTAAACTTAGGTTTGGATCCACAGCAATTGGATCAATATTCTTTTCGTTGTCTTGTTTCATACCACTCTGTCACGCTTGTAGTTGCTGTTTCGACTCAGTATATAAAAAAAAATCCGGTGCACTAGTATTTCTTTTTCGCGCTAAATCTTAATCCATATATCAGAAATTGAAAACAAAACATCATTTCATACAAAAATCACCACTGCGTTACGTTTTAGGGACAGGAAATAAGATAACGAAGAGAATTTTGACCCAATTAATTCATGAAAATTTCACCTTTCTTCTTATCTAAATACGGGTGTTTTCCCCATCAAGTTAGTGTGTTATAAATACGCGGTTTGAGTAAGTACCTATAGCTATGATTTGTCACCACCAAATTTTCCAGTGAGTGTCGTAAAAGTCGATTAAAGGATTGATGATGGGCAGCAACATCATCATAGTAAACACACTACTGCGATGCCAACCTGCTTGCCCAGCGTCGCGATTATGGGCTTCCTAATACGCACAGTTAAGCCTACGTCCATCGGTGGACTCAGAGAAGCTGATGATGTGATGTGATAAAATTATGATGTTATTTAACGTAAAGTATTAACCTACTCCTGAGGCAATGCGGCATACATTCTGGGAACTATGCCCTGGGCCACATTAGGGTTTTTTGATGTGTAACAATGTTATGTATTTTGATACCTAATATTATGTACAAGTATAAAAACAATAAAGTTACCTACTCCTGATCATTATATTAAATGGATATACCTATAAACTCTTTTGAGGTCAGAAACATAACAAGAAACTAAAACTGCACCAAAAATAAACCCCACAAGTTACGACACGACGTTACACAAAAAACCTCCATAAACCAATTTTTATGGAACGATCAATAATATTTTATACGCACATTCAATAACAACCAGCGTTGCTCAAGCGAATAAAGCAATAATTACACCGAATGGTACATAAAGAAGATTTACGCGAAACAGTCCATGGAAGCAATAAAATCGTCCAAACGGGAGTTCTATAAACATCCCTAGTGGAACTAAAGCCGAAAGACTCGCATATATCTCGCTGAGCAATAAAATAAATCCGACTGTTCCATGATAACATTCAGAGGTGAATTATTTTCTAATCCGCTTTTGGGAAGCTAATAGTTCGCACGTGTCGGCATCCGGGGTTGGGAGGAAAACATCCAGGGAAAAACATGGTTGTAATGCTCTTAATGCGCGCCACCTTCATAATTGTCAAATAAATTCGGCGGTAAAGCCGGGTGTTGTTCCGATGGCTGGATGTGGAGGCGAACTGAAAGTAAACCAACTGTAATATTAAGGAAAGATCATGAAGAAAAATAAGTGTTTTCTGTAGATATTAGCCAAATTGTTTTAAAAGGTGCATTTGGTTAGACCAAACGAGCATTTGCTCATTCTCTCCCAATCTACAAAATTCGTTCGTTACACAAAACGTGATTTGTCGAAATTCGTTGATTTCGTAGAGTGGGGGATAGAATGAGCGAATGCTCGTCTGGTCTAAATGCACCTTTAGATTTATAATCGGCGCAAGGATTGGCTTTATTTGCCGTGTGGTGACAGCTGTAAAAATACATTTGTCATCACCTCAACCCTTCCCGCGGGTGTCGCAAGAGCCCACTATGGTATTGAAGTGTCACTGAATTTCCGTTTATAGAAAATTGATGATGGGCAGCCAGAATCATCATAGTGGACACATTATTGCGAACGCCAATCCACTTTCCCAGCGTGGCGATTATAGGCATTTACCGTCTAATGCGTCCATACGCATAGGCTAAGTAGAGGCCGTTGTCGTTGTGATGATGTTATGTTATGCTAAAAAAAGGAAATGCGGTAGCCAAATAAGAGATGGCGACACCTTTGTTTGTGTAACTAAGAGTGACAGCTCTTGCAAGACCTGATTTCCATGAGGTAGTGGTAAGTTTTGCCCAACAGTGAGATCCTTCGAAAGCTTACCACGAACGGCTTTGTAAGCCAAGAGGCCAGGATAAATGCGATAGTAAAATAGGTACCCTCAGGAACAGCAGATCCACGGAAAGTTACAGTGATCTCTTCAATTCATTATTTTTGTATCGTTTTGCATTTAATTGTGTTTGTAGTCTCGAGTTGTAGAGTTGGACTCCTTATTAGGATGTCAGAGGAATTTAAAACGATTATACGGTACTTAGCTCTCAGGTTTAAAACAGACTCAGTTGCGGATAGCCTGTAAACATGATGCCATGCTTGAATTTATATTGTCGTGAGAGTTTATAACTCTAAAATATAATTAAACAACCGCAACTCTGACAGCTGCAATAAAATGTAGGTACTACTAGTAGTAATAAATTGTAGTGTGTATACAATTTAATGCACAAATCATAAAAATAAAAACAAAACATTTACAGTGAAATGGTACAAAGGCGAAATTATCCCTCTACGGGATCTCTTTCAGCTAACCTTCGAATTACTGAGAGGATACTGGTGTTGATAGACAAAATGATGTATCTACAATTAGTAGGTTCATGAGACCAAGACTCATGTCACACACGCAAACTTACTTATCATATTTTTATTTGTTATTTATACAAATAAAAATATATGTAGTACGAATAAATATATGAAACAAACGCGTTGATATGGGAGTATCGTAAAGTAATCTAAGCTCATGTAGGTGCAAGGGCGCCATGCTCTCCCATAATCTAAGCTCATGTCGGTACGAGGGACCGGTCATTGTGGCTATCTTTAGGGGAGGCCTATGTACACGTACTGTATGATGATGATATACCGACAAAAAACTTACCAAGTTCACCAACGTTGTATTGGAGCACGAGATTAGATTCATTGAATACAAATAATAATTAGATTAGTTCAGAAATTGGTGAGCTTTTGTTACGGCTTAAACGCGTTTTCCACCATGTCAACACAACAGATTGCAAAGATTCCCATTACTTACCACGTAACAGCTTAAAGGTTTGGAAGTCACAAAGACGCAACAAATAAATAACCTGCAATATTTTCACGCCACCTCCCCCACTAAGAATGCACGTCGTCTCAGATTAATGTAGGTCCATACATTTATTTTCAACTCAGTTCAACAAGACAGTAGTCTGTACTCACCTTTATCCAACAGCTATTCCAATGTAAACTGTGCTGTGAAACAGTAACTTAAAGTTCCTTTTTCGTTTGGTGAGCTCGGGACATAAGTCGTTTGTTGGTTGGGTATGGTATGAATTTTCTAGAAGTTCTTTTCGTGTCTATCTGAGCACTTTGCAAGATAAAATGTGTACGAGATGGTGCATAGATCAGGCTTGAGGCGTTTGCAAGTGACGAGGGAGTCAAGATGGAGTCGTTTTTGTGGCAGGGTTCTGAAGGTCCTGAATAAATTAGATGATAATCAGTTTGTCTCTTGTCACAGTACTCGTTTTTAGGATCCCATAGTAAACTGGAGTAAACTGGGAACCCTTACGGTTTCGCCATGTCCATTGTCTGTCTGTCTGTCTGTCCGCAGCATAGCTCATAGACCGTTAGTACTAGAAATTTTAAATTTGCTACAGGTATAGGTACATAATTAATCACGCCGAAAAATTGAGAGAAAACAATATTTAAAAACAAAATCGGGGACCTCCTACACGTGGGCAAGTTTTTTTATTTTATTTTGATGAAATCTTCTAAAGAAAGTTTTCTTTTTAAGTCAATACTAATAGAAAGATTAGACGAAGAGAGATTTAGAGTTTTTTTATAGGAAGGCGTTTGAGCGACAGAGGTTGGTATAACCTTTCCGGTTCTTAACTACCTTGTCCAAAGAGTTTCGCCTGCCGTCCAGTAGGCTTAGCACATGATTAGTGCGACAATAATGTCGCCACGGGATAGACTATCCGTCGCCCTTTTATTAATATAGTTAGTAAAAGACGGGACATCTATCTCGCAGCGACATATTGTCGCACCAACCGTGCTGCGCGGTAATTGCTGTGAGCATGTTTGGCACGTTTGGACGCAGGGAGTGTCGGAATGGAGAATTTAGTTTCAGTTTGGTTACGATAGGTTGCCGTTAGTTTTAGTTAGTATTAAGGTTAATTCACTAAATAACGTAATCATATTATTATCAGAAGGTAAAAGAATGAGATCTGAGGTGGCGCGATGTGCCGCGCGCAAGATAACAACCAACCAGATATCAATTTAGTTACTAATTGCCTAAATTTAAAAACCGCGTTACATCGAATCCGTGTCAAGCGGAGAGGGTTAAGGTTAATTTATATTTTTTGATATACAAGTATGATAATTAATACATATCGGTACAAGAGTTTTTTACAATAATACTGTCAACATTTAATTTAATTTAATAATTAAGATTAACTGTTATATGTGTAATTAAATGATTTTAATTTACAAAAGTAACCAGACTACTTTTTGTCCAACTCTGGCCCACAAACCCTAATAATAGTATAGTTCGGGAAATATTACTTGACCGACTCTTATCTCACTTACGACCTTTTGTTTTGCGTCATTAACAAAAGAAAAATGCTTCCCTGCTGATTGTCTAGTAAGCGTTAACGCAAAACAAAAGGTCGTAAGTAAGATAACAGTCGGTCAAATTATATTTCTCGAACTTATAATGTTCCGGCTTTCTAATGTTGCACATAGTACTACGGAACCCTAAAATGGCGGCTCGCGTCTAGTTCACACTGGCAGGTGCTACATTAACTTCCTGTACAATCACCGGATGCGGCAGACAGGGATATCACTTTGGTCTGCGGTCCCACCTTGTAGCAAAAGCTAGGGATAAGAAGCGTTGAATTACGAATGAAACGGAATGTGACACAATTTTTATAGAATAGACGCTTTATTTTATTCGGAGAGTCTAAATTATAGTGTTCATGTATTATCATCATCATCATCATATCAGCCGAAAGACGTCCACTGCTGAGCATAGGCCTTCCCCAAAGATAGCCACAATGACCGGTCCTGCTCCACCCTCATCCAGCGGACTCCTGCGACCTTCACCACGTAATCAGTCCACCTTGTGGGGGGCCTACTCACGCTACGCCTTCCGGTACGTGGCCGCCACTCAAGAACCTTCCCGCCCCAACGGCCATCGGTTCTACGCGCAATGTGCCCCGCCAACTGCCACTTCAGTTTAGCGATTCGGAGAGCTATTTCGGTTACTTTGGTTCTGCTGCGGATGGTCTCATTTTTAATCCATGTATATTGTATACATTATATTTATATTTAGCAAATATGTTATTCTTTATCCCACAATGTCGTAACAGATGTGCTTACCATAGAAATAATTAACTTCGAAAGACTTTGGTTGTTACGGGATTCGAACCCGCTTCCTCTGGATTGCCGGTCCAACGTGCTTGCAATTACACCAGTCGACCTTCCGTGAATCACAGCGAATTTAGTCAATGGTATTGTGAAACTAATCACTAGCGACATCTGTACTTAATGTTTTGAAGGTACTACAACCTTAAGCCACTCAAAGACGTGTGTCTACCACAATCGATTATTCTTCATGTTTTATTTTTCTGAAATGGTGTACAAATCACTACATAGTATAAAATAAAGTCACTTTTTCTGTCCCTATGTCCCTTTGTATGCTTAAATCTTTAAAACTACGCAACGGATTTTGATGAGAAATTGAAGACTAATTTTTTTTAATAGGTAGAGTAATTCAAGAGGAAGGTTTTTATGTAGGTATAGTACCCATGCGAAGCCGGGGCGGGTCGCTAGTAATAACTAAAACAAAATACCAAAAAATATGCTAGAGAATTTGATTCTACCGTTTACAAAGAGCACATTATATTCATGAGCAGGCTACACTATTCATTTTCTCGTCTTCACTGTGTATTCATAGGATTCGAATTCAAAGGATAGGAGTAGAAGTAAGAATAGAACTTAACTGTATAATCATTATTTAATCCTACAGAGTGTTTATAATGTCTAAGTACCTAGTAGTAAGTGCATTTCCCCTAGCAGTTGAGCCTGTAACTCTTATGCCAGTTTCAAATAGGAAAACGTTTTTTTTATCGCTTAGATAGTTTTAAATGAAGAAGACTTTCGAATTTTCTTGGCTTGGACAAATCTTTTATACATACAACCCCATCTGTAAGAGCAGGTAACAAGATTAATTTTGATAAATATCATTTTGTCAAAAATAACAAAAAAAAACTTTCTATTAGTAGAGTCTGTTCTTGCAATGAAGGCACGTGGCATGTGGATAGGCATGCCTTACTGCCAGACGCTTTCACTTCCCGCACAAACGTTACATGAAATGATTTTTCCAATTAAGGTTTAAAAAGTACAAATTGATTACTTAATGACAAAGAAAAAATCAGAAAGCTTGAAGTACTTAAATGATTGAAAGCAAAGCTCTTAAGGACTAACATGTAGTATTATTCGTGAGACTAGTGAGATCGTCGGTATTCATGTAAAGTAATTTAGGCACAAAGGAAAAACAAGAAAATTGGATGGATTACGATAGTGGCGATAAAAAAATGAAAGACTAAAATATGAAGAAAAAATATAAATAAATAAGAAATATCTTGGGGCATCTTACATAAATCAAAGTCACAGACCATCAACAAATAATGTATAACAAAAAGCGTACTTCGAAGAACCCAAAGAACAAATCCGTGATGGTCAATAAATATTAACAGAAATAGTCATTCATAATTTAAGGCAATAATAAAAACAAGTTTAGCAAAGTATAAATAAACATGCGATGGAACAGACATATAGGAAACTCTGTGATGATGATGTCTCACCTAAGCGTACAGAAGTAGAATATCTCGATAAGACTGAGAAAGGAGAAGCCGAGAAACAGGCCAAGAAGACCTCCACAGTAAGCCAGGAAATCCGTCAGCTCGAACATACCCGTACACTCCCTTACTCTTGAAACGAAGAAAGGGTTCTTGAAGTACATTTTGATGGATGTGTCGTTTTCGGTGTAACTAGTAAAGAAAATGTGACCTTATAATTTACCTGTTTCATGATAAGATAAAGCTAAACTCGAGACAGTTTTCTAGAGGAAGTTTGGTAAAGGATTTTTAAATATGCCTACGAAACGACATGACATGGCTTATACGATAAATTCATGTACTTAATCATATTATCATTTATCATCATGATTTTTTGGTAATTTGGAAGTACATAATAAATAAATTCATTATGAACAAATAAACCACCTGTCATCGGTATACTAAGTACTCGTATCAATCAATGTACGTAAGTACAATTTTCAAATATAATATGCCACGGAGCAGTAGAAATTTATCACCACCCAAATATTCCCTTGGGTGTCGTAGAGTCGACTAAGGGATTGTAGTGTCACTGATTTTCAGTTATATATATGATAAATAGACGATGGGCAGCCAGCATCATCATAGTGAACACTATTGCGATTTCCAACCCGCTTGCCCAGCGTGCCCGTTTCGTGTGTATATATGCTCATTTATGGTTAATAGAAGAGGC